>APFE030000866.1:9639-41714 GCA_000404065.3 Pinus taeda
GTAGTCACTGAATGCTTGAAGGGCAAGTGGCGTGGCACCCTTGGAACTTCAAGGGAATTTCTTGAAGGGCACGACCAACTTGGCACCCTTGGCATCATAAATAAAATGTTAGGTGTGGCACCCTTGGAACTTCAAGGGAATTTCTTGAAGGGCACGACCAACTTTGCACCCTTGTCATCACAAATAAATTGTTAGGCGTGGCACCCTTGGAGCTTCAAGGGTAGTTCTTGAAGGGCACGACCCAAACTTGGCACCTTGGAATCATTAAAAATAAATAAATTAATAAATATAATCAAGAAATGAAAACTAGGTAAATTTACATCAAAGGTAAATGATGTTAGAAACCGAGGTAATTAAATCAAGAATAAAACTTGGGTTAAGAGGATCATAGGAATAAATAAAATATTTTATCTTAAAAACTCTACCCTCCCCATGTTGGAAAATATTAGGTAGATTATGTAGTTTAATTAGGTAAAAGGGGAAAGAGGGACATAATTGTAAGGATAAAGATTAATCTTAAACTAATTAATCTTAATTAAGAGAAGAGGAAGGTGAATTGAAATAAGAATAATAAATTAAATTTAGAGAAATGCAGAGAACCTCCATGTGGCAACAACCAACATAAGAATATCCATCTAAGAGATAACTTGAGTTAAATTAGGGGGGTAGATAGGGGATCAAATCTTGACTCATTAATTGACTTTAGTAATGAACCCAAATTAAGGAATAAAAAGGGGGATAAAGAGGTAGTTAGGAGAAGAAATAGGAATTTTGTTGAGGTGTGGAAAATATTAGTTTTAAATTAAAATTTAAGTAAATAATTTTGGGAGACCCTTGATGAGAGAGTGACACTTGGGTGGGTGAATAATCAAGCTATTGAATTATAAAAAATAACTAATTATCCATGACATGCCAAGTGTCACCTATGAGGACTCCTATAAAAGGTGGGGCAAGCCATAAGAGAAGGGACTTTTTTTGGGGGAACCCTATTGTTGGATGGATGAGATGATGTCAAAGCAGTGATTACGATCCTATAGTGAGTTTGGTGAGGTAGAGGATTTTAGAGAGGGGACTCTTGAGCCAAGGAGTGCTCTCCTCTACTAGCTATTGCAATCCTCCATTGTACAAACCCATTGCAGCTCGGGGGTCCGCGGGGAAGAAGAGTACCCAAGGAGTAGGCTGGGAGGTTAACCGGTGGGTCATCGCATTCGGATCAAGTACATCGCCATTCATTCGCGGAGGTGACCGACAGCAAGGAAATACTAGCAACAACAAGGCAAGCGGAGTCTCGTCTTTTGGTGAACGGTACATATTTGTTGCAATACTATTTTGGTCTTAGTTAAATGTATGTAAATGTTATGTTATGTTTCCTGAAATGAATTCCTAATGTGTTTCTCTTCTGGTTGTCTTTTGCAATTTTGAAAAAAAAATATAGTATGGATGTTGGTTTTTACAGATGTAAACCCACTTTTGATCGTGATGAAGCCTTACACTAAGGTATACAAGCTCTAAGGTACTTTTGGTTCCTAAATCAAGCTCCTAGATAATAAGTTGAAGTCGATAGGAGAAGATCCATTGAAGGAGGGCCTTGATGTATCCCCCGTCAATCAACATGGAAGGGACTAGAATGATGTGATATATGGATGAAGTCATGAAGCGATGAAGTATAATTGATACAGGGATGGTCGGCACAAAAAGGTCAACAGGCTACTGCAGATGGCCAACACAGGTTGAGACTTCCCTTGAACACATAGCAGCATGACACAAGAGTGACTTGGAAACATGACTAATGAGCACCATGTGATATCATGCAATGATGTAGGAGGAATAGAGGCATGCTCCATATGACTGGAAGAGTAACCAGACGAAGGAGTAGACATACTCATATGTATGGTATGAATCCTAGGCAAGCTAAAACCCAACTGTGAGATAATGAAACAAACAAGTGACATGTTCAAGGGAGACGCAAAGGATGTTGTTGTTTAATGACTAATGGAAATAAATATTCCCTCCCTTCTCTTTTTATAAGTTATTTTTTCATAAAGTCATCCACCAAGCCCCAAAAAGAGATAAAAGTATACAAGGGAAAACCTTCTATCCATAGTAGACTAGTTTATTCCTTTTTTGTAACTATTCTACTTAGTTCGAAAAAGAGTTAAAATTATATTGAATAGACTACCCTTCAAGTACTATAACAAGCGTGATGGAGACAAGTTCACTCGACAATATTTTCTATTTTTAAGGAGTCTGAAATGAGCTTAAAGAAAGCTCATCTTGGAGAATCAAGTGGTATAGGGGATAACAACTAGTTCCAGTGATGATGGAACTGCTTGTTACATGTAAAGCTCAAGTGGCTAGCTAATGAGACCACTCTTTGCAATGGTTCCTCCAAGAAAGGGTAAAACACCAAGTGAAAGCAAATGGTACACCAAGAAGATGGCAACGATGGAAGTTAGAAACCAAGGCTCATCATGCAGAAAAAGGTTGATAAAAAGTGGCAATCACAAGAGATAAAAGTGTTAGAATCCTCCTGGGGTATGGCTAGAAAGTGACGAAGAAGAAGACATGAGACTCAAATTCTAGGTGATGGTGGGTCAGATGGAGGGATTCCAAAAAGAGGATAAAATGATTGCATAGGCACCAAAACGACAAGGAGGTGTGTTATAGACATGTTTGAGCACTTCAACCCCAATCATATATGTCGATAAACCAAGGGATCTTTAACCCCTAAAAGTGTTGTTTCATACCCTAAAGGATCATAGTCAACTGATTACATCATTTCCCAGAAGTTCCACCTGAAAAACCACTCAGAACTGGCCAAAACTAGACCATACTGACTACTCCATTGTCAAGGTGTGATGCATATTAGCTCCTACACTAGCTAGGTGCGATGCATACTAAAGAGGCCTTCTGTAAGGTGCGATGACCGAGAATGGACAAATGGCTGAGACAGTTTGCTAAGTGGATGCTCATGGAATCTTCTAAAAACTTCTCCTATGACACTTGCCTCTCTGAATTCGCCCATAAATGAGTAAGAGATCAATGACATATCCAAGTGGAACCAAGAACTATGAGTGGAATGACACTAATCAAAAACCTAGAGCTGACTCACACCCGTATAGACATCTATAAATGGATCCCTCATCAGAGAGATCTAGAGGCTGGAAATTTGTAATTTGTAAGAAAGTGCTGATAGTTTGTCTTTGAGAGAGAACATTGTATTGTTGGGTGATCTTGCTTTTCATGAGGTGAAGAGGGATTTGATACTGGGAGGATGATGTTGGATCAGAAAGCTGGGCTGTAATCCTCTCTTCTATTGTTAATAAAGTTCTTTGAGTTTTCCTCCATACAATTATGTATTTGTGAATCTTGTTATTTGTGAATGCAATTGTATGATCAATGTATTTCTGATTCTGCATTGTTTATGATATTATAGATCGATATGCTTTGATGGCGTTTTGTTACTTTGTCTCTACAGGTATTCTCTAAGCGGGGCAAGTAGGAGAGGAGTTGCAAGCTCTATCAAGGGAGAGAGAAATCAAGCAAGGAGTCAAGCGAAAGATCCAGGTTGGTCCCTTTGCTTCTCTCTTATCTATCGTACATAAAGGAAATCACAAAGTGCTTTAATTGTTTGTTTCTAAGATAGCTACCAATCTTAGTGGGACTAGAAGATTGAAAAGACATTAGTTTTCCCAAAAACAAAGTGATGACTCCACTGGGGAGTGAATAGTTTGTTTGTTTTTTATTATTGTTTGCTTTATAAAGTACAGATGGAGCCTGAAGTTAGCCAGATAGCCTTCGAACTGCTCTTGCTATGTAATTGCAAAGTAGATGAATGCTACTTCAATCAATCTTCAGGTTAGTTTATGAACTGAACATCTGACTTACAAGCATCCTATATGCCCTTGTGGTAGCTCATTAACCTCCCAAGATCATACCCCTATACTTTGTTTTTTACTGTCCATAATAGCTCGGCCTAAATCACTGAACTTAGCTGCAAATCTGAGCAAAAACCCACCTTAGTTGTGCTCCCTAGCCCATCGCACTATCTGTAACTAGAAACCAGTATGCATTGCACCTCCCGTGTGTAGCAGGTGAGATGCATCCCTGTTTCTGTGAAGCATAGGTGCGATGACTGAATAATACTATTTCTCTCTTTGGAATTTGGTTTTTTTTCTCCTTGTTTTCAGCTCTATTGAGTTGTTTTGCTGCTTATGATCAGTATCTCATTGTTGAAGCCTCCTTCCTTTACATAGTTCAGCCTCCATTGATTAGGATTAGTAAATGTTTTTATGTATTTGTCTATCATTTACGATCCTTAGTCAAAAAGTCGCTTAAATCAAACTGTTGTTTTGATGAAAAAGTTTCATAACTGTCATTTTGAATAAAAAAAGAGAAGTGTCATAAAGTCTTCCTTCTCTAGATAGTCGATTGAACTTTTTGTTTTGTATTTGATTTGATTTATTGTTGTTTGAAGTGTCGAAAGCAGTTTTCTATTCGAAATCGAAAAGTGTCGTTTAGTCTTCCTTTCATTTTGAAAACAAATTATCGAAATGTCGCTTTGAAGAAAATATTTCAAATCTGTACTTAGTCTTCTTTTTTTGTCATTCTTCACATTAAGAGGATGAAAAACAGATACATGAATTTGCATTTGCATTTAGACGGTGTGCGAAAATGATTTAGCAAATGTGCATTTAGTGTGTGCTCTTTGCTCTTTGTTGAAAGAATCATATTCTTATTTCCTTAGTAGCTAGGATTTTCATTACTAAAAAAAATAAACAATTGTTTATCATTTTAGATTTCATATTTAGGAATTTCACATCTGCATCACATGGTGAACCTTGAAAGACAACTTAACAACACTTTGGAACCTAACACAACACATCTAGAGGTCTAGGCTAACAGACGTGTTCCATCGTCGTAAGATCTAGTAATTATCGTTTTCATCGAAGGTTGGGTGATTCCTCATCTTTGATACGACAAGTGCTAGCACGGACTTGTGCTCCCCGTACCATCGAGTATATCTTGGGAGACCATAATAGGTTGATATCCTTTATCCATAGGAAGTCGTGTCTGTAGCCCTGTTGATCGCAATGCACTAAACACAGCGTTTGAGAAGATTGACTGTCGTACATAAGTCCTTGGTAATTTCTCTTTAATTTACCACCAAGGTGTATATTGCAGTTTTGTGATTGGTTTGGTAAACCCTCTATCTAGATCTCTAGAGTAGTCACTTTCATTCCTTTTCGACTCCTTCAAAGAAAAGGTCCATCTGAGCACTTGTCACTTAAGGCTCCTTAAAAATCGAAGGCAACTAGAGTCATCTTTATCTTTTTCTTGACTCTTAAAAATCGAAAAAGCAAAGTTGTGTCAAAGTGTCATTAAAATTTATTTAATTCAGAATAACATCCCTATTCCTTCATTTATCTTAGGTTGAGATAATGGAATCCACCAATCAAGGAATCCCTCTTGAGGGGAATCCTCGTCCATTTTCCTTTTGGGGAAATATTGATGCTCCATATATGGCCACATTGTCCCTTCCAGGAATCACAAATGGTCTGCTAGTATGGATGTTCTCAACCTCAGTCGTTCAAAATAGCATAATTCCTTAGCAATCGAATCAGCAACCAGTTGATACTGAAAGTGACCATTCACCTTCTACTTCATTTGTTTCTCCTTCCCCTTCTTCCTCTTCGCTTGGTGAATATAGTGATATTGGTAACCAAGCGGCTGAGAAGAATAAGAAAGGGAAGGAGAAGAAGTAGAAGAAGTCAGTTAAGAAAGGGAGCAACCATGAATCATCTGGTGAAAATCCACACATAAACACTCCTAAATATCCTTGTCTAATTTGCAAAGGAAACCATTTTCATCAAGATTGTCCTTGCATTCCACAGATCTTGAGAGAATGGTCTCCCTGTTCGCACTGTTCGGTGTCATCAACTTCTGTCGATCATGATGACAACACACCTTCAACTAGTGAAAATGAAGTTCCTAGATAGGAAAGAAAGGTAAAAACTCCATGTCTATTGTGTGAAGGAGACCATCACCTTCCCGGTTGTCCTTTTTTGGATGAGGCCAAGAGAATCTTGCATAATCGTCCTGCTTCACCGCATCAACTTCCACATGGATACAAGAAACTCTCACCAAGTCCTTTGCTAGTTGAAAACCTGACTAACATAACTCAATCATCGGTCGAAACTCCTATTGTTGAGAGTGAACCTTCTGAGTCCGTATCGGACCAAAGTTAGCAAGTCGAAATGGCAGTTGACTCAGTCTTGCCTTCAGAAGGTCCACCTTCAGAGGATATAATTTCCAAAGAGAATGAGAACAATACAAATCAAATTCTTTTTGTTAATACAGAGTCTGATGAACTTGGGGGCAATCCGCCCATTCCATTACAACAGGAGGTAAACTCCCCAGTTCAAGGGGTTCATTCAATCATTTATCCAGTACCCCCTCCAAGCAGTCTACTCGTTTCCTTCTATTGGAATCAGCTAGCAAACCCCCGCCTTCCATCTAATGTACCATTCCGAATCATAGTACAAGTTTACCAAATGATCATGTCTGGCACTATCATAGATGAAGGGGCTTCAGTGAGTATCATTTCCTCAACTACTTGGAAAGCACTTGGTTCACCATCGCTTATGCCTATGACATAGAATTTGTTAGGCTTTAAAAAAGGAACCAGTCAACCGTTACGGATTCTTTCGAAGTTGCCAATAACTTTAAAAAGGAAAATCGTTCAATTGAACGTGATGCTAGTCCAAGGACCATTAGATTACAATCTACTTCTTGGACGTGACTATATATATAGTATGGAAGCTATTGTTTCCACACTCTTTCGAGTAATGTGTTTTCCAAATGAAGGCAAAATGGTACAGCTTATCAACCAACTTTCATTTCCTGGTTCAAACATAGCTCCAAGTCAAACATCATCCCTAAATGGTCTCTTCACATCAAGAGTGTCTCTTCAACCTTCAATCCATCCACCTGATTGCGGCGAGTAGTTCGATGAATGTAACGAAGCTTAGGGGGCATGCACCCTGGTCTGCTTCGGCAGACAAACCTAGCTGAAAAAAAAAAAAAAATAAATAAATAAATAAATTAGATTTCCTTGTAGGTAATGTGATTGGTCTAAAACACCATTTCCTTGTAGGCAGTCATGGCATCGCTACTGACACCTGTGGAGGTTCATTTCTTGGATCCCTTAGGTAGGACTTCAAGAGAAGGTCCCCTCGTCAGAGAGCATGGCGATGTGATAGTGGAGGTGATGATCCAGTTTGGATGCGGGCCGATGCATATGGACACAAATTTAGGCCATCTCATTCAGGGATGGGTAGGAGCATCTAACGTGGAGCAGTGGTCTGCAGATGGGCATGGCGACACATGGGGGTGTGATGAAGTATGTTGGACTGTGTTGTGGAGTGCGAGTGTGTCACATTGCATTGAGTACATGCGGGGAGTGACAGGTATAGTGACATAGGTGGGACACATGATGGTACAGGATGGCATAGTCGTAGCCGAGGATATCCAACGGTGTACAAGGGTAGGCCGCGGTGTATAGTGGCATGTCTAGGAGTACTAGGATAATCAGTGGTATGCTGAGGTGTATAGTACTACACAACAGTGGTATGACCAGAGGATAACGAGTACGACTGAGGTAGTTTCCCAGTATGTATCCTGGCTCCAGACCTTATATTGGCACATTATCGAGAGGGTGGATGGCAGACCCAGGGGAGATGATTAGCAGGGACAAGAGGGATCTGCATAGCCTAAGTCAATTATGAGTATTGGATACCCATATTTTGGTTGCATTCAGGGGGTAGCTCTTTGCACACGTGGATTCCAACGATCATCGGTACTACAGAGTGGTAGGCACAACACAAATTAGCATGCATCAAATTAACTCACGGTATATGGAGCCTATATAGTGATCACATGCATGGACTAGAGATGAGGGCCAGAGGGAATCCATCGATTGACAAGGCTATGTTGCAGCAGGTTTGGCTATGGGATGTAGGGATTCAGTTGATCGATGAATCACTCGTGATGAGCAGAGTCATGGAAGAGAGTGATATAGTTCGCTCTTAGGATGACACGTGGGATTCACAAAGGGTTTCATCATATGGGGAGGCAAACATTCTCTATTGTTGCACATGTTCGGAGTTAGATTTGGATGGGTAGGCCTTGGTGCCATGGAGATGCTCAGGCAAGATGTGTCTCACCTCTTTCAGTATTCCACCATCGAGTTCTGGGAGAGGAGGATACTAACTACGCATGACGGGGAGTGTGACATATGCAGAGTAGTGCAACATCAACATGGTGGCACCACTTTGGGACTAGTAGGGAACTGGGGCATCACAACTCTTCATAGCTCAACCTTTAGGGATGCGTCGACTACTATAGGGGGAGATCATACAGATGTTCCATTAGGCTTTAGCAAGTCATTGATGCAGCAGGGGACTTCTAGTACTTTCAATGGGCGGGATAGTGAGTGGAGGGAGGGGAGCTTCATGTTAGACAAGATTGCTTGGGATCCTGGTATTGAAGGATTCTTTCATATCAGGATAGTGCAGAGGTCAGGCATGATCCAATGGCACATCTAGGACCCTGGAACATTTTGCAGTGACAGTGGGGAGCAACAGTTAGAGAGGATGATTTCTCAGGCATTGCTTAAGGACAAGTGATTTTTGGTGCATTGGAAGAGCTTACTGGATGAGGATGCTACTTGGGAGGGTGAGCACATACTTTAGCATCTAGCATGAATTTGCTTGGGGACAAGCAACATTTGGGAGGGGAGGACTGTAATGTCCCTTCCTAAATTATTTTAGAATAGGATTAATTTATACATTTTGGGGTCGATTTTGGAGGTGACAGTGTTGAAGTTTCTAAGTCTACCAATTAGAAACCCTCCATGCACTTTATCTGATTTATTCCTACCTACTTGTTCTGTTACTTAACAAGTTATTTACAATGTAAATACTGAAAATAAACACTAGTTCATGCTCAACATATTACAAATCAACAACTGAAGGAAACAGAAACAATCACACCAAATGACACCATTATTTTTGGACCAATGTCCTCGGAAAAACCCAATGTGGGAAAATCGGTGCAGCTACCTGAGGGTTTTCTTATTAAGCAATATCAGAGTACAATCTGGGTGCCAAATCCGGCCTACCCAATAGAGAATTTCCTTGGAAGTAATACCTCTTAGTTTGAGACAAATTTCCTGGCTAAAACCTCAAATAATCCTTCTGGCAGCTCCTCAGCTCCAATATGCCTCAGAAACTCCAACGTCTACCTTTCTGGACTGCGTCAACCCCTCTCTGCCTAGCACTGGCCCTACGTCACCCTGAATGGATCTGCTTCAGCCTTAGGAGGCCTTACGTCATCCTTTTGGCCCTCTGCGCTAGCAATGCTAGCCTCTATGAAGCACTGCGCAGCTCCTGGCTGCCTCTGCATGGCCCTGCGTGAGCCCTGGATGTTATTGCATCACTCTCCCCGAATACTGCAATGCTCTCCTGGCACTATCTCTACCTCTTTGTCTCTTTGTACTCAATGCCCCTCAGCTACAACTATGATCATTGATTCTATCTCTCTTAGCAAACCCCACTCTAGAGAATAGAATGATTGATCACTCTAGTGTGTTCTCAAAGTGACCCTCAAGCCTCCTCTTATACTTTTCTCGTTGACATATCAATGGCTGAGATTAAGTCCCTAATCAACGGCTAATATTAGATCTGGCTTGATCCATGCCTTTTGGACCATTCTAACATAGTTTTATATTAATCCACATTAATATTTCAATTTCCCTAAGTTTAGACTTCGGAACTCTATTAAAAATATTAATTATTTTAATATCTCCCTAACTGTTTAGAATCTGCCCAAACCCTTTCTGAGTATTAGAGATCTCATGTGCCCCAACCTCTCCACCAAATTTTGTGGCTAGAGCACATCCAATGCTACCACAAATCAACAGATGGGACCCATTCGATTTTATAAAGAGGCTAGACTTAGTAGAAGTTACTTCGATGTGGTTAATTTGTACGTGGGGGCCACCCACACTAGGAGAATATGCATTCCCTAGTTCGATTTGCATGAAGGGGAAATCGATGGTTAAGTGAGGGACCCACGATGGAGGGAAAATGGAGGGAAAAGTGCTCCACAAAATCTATATAAGGAAGGAAACTCTCCTCATTTCAACATCTTATCTTTTGACATATTGAACTCAATCTTAGTTGCTCGAGCTGCTTAGCCAAGTTACTGTGTTGTTTAGCACACGAGTGTCTTCGAGCAGAGATATCAACCCTTGCTTTGGTGGACTTTGAGTGCCAACCCTAGGAGGGAGTTCTTCTTCATCTTAGTTCGTAGCAGTAGCAGGGATATGAGTTACAACAATTGTAAATCGAGTACCAGCAGCAGGGGGAATTACAACAGCACGGGATTGCGCAGTCACAGCGTGAGGCACTCCATGAAGTTGGGGAGATAGGAGCATCATTTCATCATTTTCAGGAGTATAGAGGGCAGCTACAGATAAAAGGGCCATCCTACACATAGCTCTCATTTCATCACAACCAGGGCTATGTCATCTCCTCCATGACTACGTAGTCATTGGAGTGAGACGCTTTGGGACAGAACTACCCGAGGGAGTTTGGGGTTGGGGTGTTGGGAGTTCATTTGGAGGGCCATTTGAGGAGGATTGTTGGAGTTGGGAGAGCATATATTGACAGGATCAGTGACAGCAACAAAATTCGAAATTGGAGGAGGGCCACGCTGTGAAGGGTCATTTTTTGAAAATTGGAAACCAAGGGAAACCCTTTCTAGTTTTTCTGGGTTTTGGGCAAGGATCACACTCCTAATTTTATATAATTTTCTGGTCAGATCTGAGGGGTCAAACAGGGGTCCCAACAAATCCAACAGCTAGAGGAGCTAAGGGGAATTCGGGCCAAAATTCTAAGGTCAACATTTGGCCAATTCCTTTGTGGATTATTTTGGGTTTCTTACATAGAGGTTGGGATTAATTTCCCATAATTTTCTGAGCAACAAGGAAGGCTCTAACAACAGATCATTTCAGGAAACAACACCTTTCTGGGCAGTAACAACAAAGCTCTTGGACCAAATTACCAGCAGATTTGAGGAGGGTGTTCCATTATTCATTTTGGGCTTTTGCTATCTTGCCTAGAGAAAGCCTAGGTGCACACATTCCACCACCTTGTTGTACACCTCTTCCCATTTAATAAAATGAGTAGACAACACAGTTTGGTTGCCAACTTTGTGGTTTGATGGTCTAATTTAATTTTATGGGTGTTATTTTTATTGTCTGCTTTGCATAGCATTATTTTCCCTAGTTTGGAACATTGCAAACTCAAGCAAGTTCAGTATCTCTTTGAAGCTGGGAAAAAGTGTGAAGTCAAGGAAGAAGGAAAAAGGAGTGCAAGTTTCTTCTAGGAGAAGGAAGGAAGGAAAATCTATGTTTTGGTGTATCTATCTCTCTCTCTCTCTCTCGTGCCCTAGATTGGAAGATCAAAGTTCTCTTGTTGATATCGTAGCTAGTTGTTGCATGTTGTTGCTGCTAGATCAAATATAGGTCAAAGTTGTTGTTTTTGGGTGTTGCTGCCTCAAGAAGTTGTATTGGCCAAGACCGAAGTTTCTAAGTGAATATTGAAGTCTTTCAATGAAGATCGAAGTCTCCAAAGAAAGGTCAAAGTTGTTGGGTCCAATAAATTGTTGCTACTATTGTTACTGCTGCCAAGACAAGTAGGATCGTCTGCAAAGGAAGAAGGTTGACTTGGTGTGGAGGAAAGTTTGTGTCGAGGTCTAAAGTCTTGGAATATCTTAGGAAAACCATTGAAGGAATAATTACTAACTGGGTTTTCCCCTAGAGAGGGGTTTTCCCCTCGTTGTGTGCCTATATCTGGTGTCCATTGATTTAAGTGTTATTGCCTTCGTAAGTTCTTGATGAACTAAAAGAAAGAAGATATAAAGAAATCTAATAAGAAATCAAGAACATCACAAGTAATTATCAAGTATAAGAAAACGCTTTTGCCTTTCTTATTTTCTAACACTATCATGATGCTTACATTACTTTTTCAGATCTTAGTCAGACTGGGACTTTATTTCAAAACAAAAATTAATTGTATTTGTAAAGATTAGCATAGAGGTAACAGAATTGTACTTTTTGAATAAGTTGAGCATTTATTAAAATTTTACTTTTCAAATATCTCACTTCCAAACATCTAATTTCGCTGAAAATTGAATCTAGAATAGTGTGGAATTCATTTTTGTTTACAAGCGGATCTCTATAAAATAATTCATAAATTATTCTGGTATCATCCTTCAAAGCCTAAGTTGTCTGTGTTGCTTGAGTTTAGTGGAGTGAAAACATAGGGACAATTTCAATAAGTTATAAAAACAAAAAATTCTCAATCTTTCCTTTTATCTGTGTTGGTCGGCCCTACCACTCCCTCGTCAAAACTTTGAAAGGTCGCTTATCATCTCCAACAAGGTTTCCTTATGAGAGTCCCAGTTGTGTAATAAAGAGAATCGACTGACTACATTGGCTCTTAGAGTCCTCCAAATCCCATGAACGTATCCATATTGTTTTGATTTCACTGCAGATAGGAATTTAGTTTTTCTTTTTTAGTGATATCAAGTTTTGAACAATTGGATTTTTATGTTAATTGTTTAAAAAAAAAAAGATTTAATTAATAAATTTTTGTTTATTATTTATAACTATATATATAATTATTTCTAAGATCAATTAAAATTAGGAAGGGGTAAGGATAGCATAAAGATGTCAAGTCACAACTAAATTATTGGGGAATACATGGCAATGTCATTTTGCAAAACCAATGAAGAATATAATAAAATGCCATTTTGCGGAGAGGTGGTCAACCCTAATTTAGAAGATTAGAAATATCTCTTGGTTTTGAGTAGATCAAAGAAAAACAATAAGCTCATGATCCATAGCATTGGGTAGATTTTATCCAATAATAAATTGGAAAAATTGTAATTTTACATGGTTAGAATAATATTTTAATTTTTTATAATATTATTTTTATTTAAAAAATATATATTAAATTATAAAAATATAAAAAAAAAAATTTTAAATTATTAATTAATATTTCAAAATTTTAGATCATAATAAATTTTTATTACATTTTGAAGATAAAACATTATAGTTCTCTGATACTTACCCCGTATATGCACGAGTATATTAATTAATAATATATATTTAATAAAATATTTTGGGTGTTATATGTTTATATTAATGTTATCCAAGTATGTCAATAAAAAATTTAAAATTAATGTGTTTATACTATTCAAGTTATGTCAATAATATATATAATTATATATATATTAAGTTTTTATGACCATGCTTAGAGCACAACCATATTAGTAAAGCCGATTATGAATGCATATACTATGGCTTACTCACCCCTAAGCGAACTCTAAAGACAAACTTAGCAGGATAAATATTATTATTATTAATTAGTGCATAGTAAAATGGATTATTATGTATTTAGAATAAGGAGCTAGCGATACCACCCTCCTTGACCTCAATATTAGTAGCACCTCCCTATAGGCAATGATAGCAAAAAAATTATACCCACATGTGAGCTTAAATTTACGAAATTGTATTTATTAAATTGTACCTCAAATACTCATAACCTTATTGTGTGACCAGGAAAAAAAGTTGCGATGGTAAATACATATCAACAACGACATCATTGTCATCACCATCGTCATTGCAATCGCCACCACTGATATTATCAACAGCACTAACTTCTTTAGCACCTGAGCTAACCATTATAATGCGCTCGTTGGAAGCTATCTTGGAAACATTAAAAGCGTCGCTGACACCCAGTACGAAGGAAGAACGGCCTCACCTTGAGGGAGGGAATCCAAAGGGACCCAATGATTTAGATGATAAACAACTGCAGGATGATATCTCTAGGGAACTGCAAAAGATTAAGCTTCCAAAATTTTCAGGAGAGTGAGTCAGAGAAAGTGCTAAAGCATCGCTGGAAGGAATGACAAGATGTTTTGCACTAAGAGAATATTCTTCTACCTCTAAGACAAAGATTGATATATTTTAGCTAAGGGAAAGTGCCTTGATTTGGTGGGGAAATCTAGAGAAAAAATTGCATCTCACCACAGACAACGTTCCTTGGGACTTGTTCAAGGAAAGATCTCAGACAAAGTATTCGCCACCTTGCTTTAGAAAGCAGCAAGCCAAAGCTTTCCACATGTTACTCCAAGGCAAAAAAAAGAAGAATAATATGAAATGAGATTTATGGAACTCATAAAATGCATTCCTTAACTAGATATTGATGAACATTAAGCTCAGGGTTTCATGTATGGATTAAATCCTCAAATCAGGGCCATGGTTAGAATGTAGAAGCCATCATTAGTAGTAGAGATAGTTGAAAGTGCCCGTTATGCAAAGGAGCATCTGGGGATCAAAAGGGATGTCAAACCAATAGGACCCCCACAGCCAGGATTTCCAGGGAAGACTCCCTGGAACTTCTTTAGGGGGAGTAGTTCGAGACCACCTCCTTATGGTAATAGATTTACTCCAAGAGAATAAGGAGCAAGAGCTCCCATGGCAGTTAATGCTATAGCTGCAAAACCGTCAAGATCTAACACAAGTCAGTGGAACTCTTGAGGAACTACTGATATAGGAAGAAGCGTGAGAGGAAGTAACACGAGAGGATGGAGCTCCTTTTCTAGAACCTCCCCAAGGGGACCACCCCAGGTTAATTGTTGAGGATATGGAGGACTGCATTTTCAACGTGATTTTCCAAAAGCCTCATCAAGTGTAATGCATATAGCAGGAAAAGAGCCATCATCAAATATCCAAGGCAATCATAGAATCCATGCAATAGTCAACAACAACTAGGAAAATCATCAATCCACTGTAGTGGAATCCTTAGCTACTATTAATGGCATAAAACTCAAAATTTTATTTGATATTGGTGCTACTGATACTTTCATTTGATCATATGCATTAAATATATGTGGGTTAGCAGCCCGCAAGTAAAATCATTTTAGACAAGTAGAAATGGCTTGAGGAGAACTTCAATTTGTAGATTTAAGTGTTGAGGAATGAAAATTTGATCTAGGGATCTATTCGACTAAGTTAAAAGTATATGTCATAGCCCTAGGAACTTATGACCTTGTGAGAGGGATGGATTGGTTAGAAGCTCATCAAACTTGGGTAGACTATTACGAGAAAATAATTCTCTGCATAAATAATGGAGAGACGATCCAAATCCACAGTATTAAGAGGAAGGTATCTTTACGATTCATCTCAGCAATGAAAATGAAGTGTTGCTTAAGAAAAGGTTGTTAGGTATATGCAATTCAGGAAGTAAGCAAGGAAAAAGGACCGTCCCCGGAGCAAATATCTGATGTTATTTGAATTTCTGAATGTTTTTCCAAAGGAACTACTAGGATTACCTCCTTAAAGGAAGCTTGATCTCACATCTCACAATAGAATTGAAATTGGGTACAGAACCAATCTCTAAAACACCCTACAAAATGATAGCTCCAAAACTTCAAGAATTACAAATTCAACATAAAGAGTTATTGGATACAGGACACATTGTTAGACATTTGATAAACCAACACTCCCATGTGTTTCGTGACATGGACTAACTGCCTCTCGTGGATCCTTATCTCTGGCGATGCAATCATTGACAAACCCTTGTGCGTTTTGGTCTAATGGAAATCGTGATTCCCAACACACATTTGTATTTCACCTTGGGGTGCACCTATAATTTTTGTCAAGAAGAAGGATGGTTTCTTATGATTATGCATAGACTATCGAGACTAAAATCGAACTACAATAAATACTAGGTATCTAAAGCCTCGAATTGATAACCTCTTAGACCAAATCAAAGGAGCTCTAATCTTTTCAAAAATTGACCTACGGTCAGGTTATCATCAATTAATAATTAAGGAAAGTGATATCTCTAAGACTGCATTACGAACATGTTTTGGGCATTACGAGTTCACATTGGTACCATTTGAGTTGACCAATGCACTAGCAGTATTCATGAATCTTATGAATAGTGTCTTCCTCAAGTATCTTGATCGTTTTGTACAAATCTTGTTATATGATTTTCTCATCTACTCCAAAAATGATAAGGGCCATGAAGAACACTTACGGATAGTATTATCTTGCCTCAGGGGGCACTAGTTATATGGAAAGTGTTAATTTTTAGATTGTTCTATGTTATATCAATTACTTTAGCTCGGTTCCACACTTCAATTAACAATGTTTCCAATTACAATTAATATTTCCAGTCATCAATAGTAATTAAAGATAGAACAATAAATGCAATGACAAAGGAGACTATTAACACATCAATAATAGACGCCAGATTTGGTCAAATACCATGGAAAAACCCCACAAGGGGGAAAACCCTTTGAAATTATTCTTCTGTTAGATTGTCATAAAATGTTCAGCATAGAGGACAATGAGCCCAATACAATATCATTAGCAATATAACCCAATAACATTTAGAGAAAAATTTCCAGTGTCAGATTATATCAAAGACAACTTCTCCAGCCTTCGGTCAGCTGTAGATAACTTCGGTCAATGGTCAACTTTAATCAAACTCCCAATCGCATGCATGAGGGATTGTGAGAGTGACTATAGGATCCTAATCGCTCCGTTGATGCATGTGTGCTAGCAACTATAGCCGAGAATGCTTTGTGACAAGCCTGCAACTATAGCCCAGAAACCCTAGATTAGTTCCGAGCCTCGGACCCTGTAATCTCAGACATTTGCAAACATCATTTGTCGACCTTGCCTCAGACCTGTGCGAACCAATAAATGAGAAGAGAAGAAGATGATTGGTTGGTGATGTCCAAATGAGCTCTAGGTTACTTGTATTTACAGGCTTCCATGGGTGTCCAACAATGTCGACTTGATGTTGAGGTCGACCTGTCCAAATGTGCATGTGTGGGTACATAAATTCAAAATCCAACTTCTACTTGTCCAAACGAGGTGATCTTTAAGTTTATTTTGGTTCTCTCGAAAAGGGGAATTCAATATTATCATCATCTCCATCATATGAGTTGTCCAAGGTGGAATTTGACTGTAGTTGCATATTTTAACACTCCCTCTTAACTAGGGAATATTCCACCTGTCAAAATTTGTCCATCGATCAATATGTCATCCTGTCATCATATGTCCCAGCTCTACTCAACTCTATCTACTGAAACATTCTCGAATCTAAAGAAGAAGAATCATCGACAAGCAAAAGGTACCACCCTCTGTCCATTGGGCTACTACCCGAAATCACTGTCAGTGGGCTACTACCCAAAAATCTCATGGGGGAGCTACTACTACGACCCCATATCAAGCAATAGGTGATGTAGGGGAGCTACTAATCAATCCATCATATTGCCTACTGATCTTCCTAGCAATAATCCTTAAGAGTCATGTGGTAGAACACCTACATCATAATCCTAGCTTGGACGAGATACCTATTGATTTCTGGTAGCATCGGATGTGATCAAAATCTCAAACTTTGCAAGGAGGTTTCGGCACATGTATTCCAAAGAACCCAGAAAGTGTTTTGGGAAATTCCACCCAAAAACAGTTTTATTAAAGTAATTAATTATTTTTAATGGGACCCTAAATCTCAACTTAGGAAAATAAAATAATTAAAGAGTATTAATATAAATTGTGGGTGTAACTTCTAGAAGAAGATGAGGATCAAGAAGAAATGATCTTAGCCATTGATTAGCTTCTAATCTTGGTTATTCAATGTCAATGAGGAGATTATTTAAGGAGGCTTGGGGGTCACTCGGAAAAACACACAGAGAGTTCAAAAGTTCAATTTTCTGAAGCAAAGCAATTGTCGGGTGAATTTCGATAGTGAGTTGTTGCAGAGAGGAGCAAAGAGAGTTTTGGCTGGAGGATCTTCTCTGAAGCCAAGAATACTTAGCAAAGAGGCAGAGAGACACACAGAGGAGGCAGCAAAGAGGGCAGAGAGGGTGACACAAAGTCAGGAAGGGCTCATACAGGCCCCACTCAAAGCAGTGAAACAGCGTCCAACACAGAGGTGTGAATTTGCTGAAGGAGCTGACATTTCTGAGCCGAGAGAGATGGAAAAGGATCCTGAAGGTAGATTGATTCTCAATTGGGCTGACACAGGGCCCATGTAGGGGCAGTGCAGAAGTAGCCGAGGAACTCCCAGTTCAACTAGCAGATCAGCTGAGATCAGTGGTGTTGAGTGAGGTAATCTCACCAGTCTTTCTTTCCAAGTGATTTTCTCTATAACTTGATTGTCGGGAGGGCATCCAGAGTTGTATTCAAAATACTTCTGCATAATAATAAAAACCCTCAGATCTATTGCACTGGTTTTCCCGCATTGGGTTTTTCCAGGGACATTTTTCCAAAAAATACTGTCACTTGTGTGTATATTTCTCTATTGTTTTGTTCTTGTTTTGGGTAAATTAACTAATTAAGTGAAGGCTGTAGTTGTATTAGCTTTGATCTTTCTTGTAAGAAGCAGTAAATGATTTGTTTAAGAAATTAACAAATAGGAGAAGTTTAATCAATTGTTGTAGTAGTAGATTCAGGTGGGATTCTTGAATTCTCACATGATATCGGAGCTAGTGCAGGTGAGACAAAAAGAATAGTGCCAGAGAACCCAACATTGAGTAGAAGAGGGAGATTCAAAAGCTACAGGAGGCAACGGTTTGAAAACCCAGAGGGTTTGCACAGTCTGGGCCAAAGGGCTAATTTTTGAGGTAGTCTCTCTCTGAGTGAGTCAACAGAGAGGAAAGACTCCCAATTTGAGAGCTATCGAGGCAAAGGGAGTAGCCCTGAAGCCTCAGCGTGAGTAGGAGATAGTCGGACACAATCGTTTCTGCAGGCTGCTTTGCTGGGAAAAAAGACGCCAGAAGAGAAGGAAGAAGCATTGTGAGGGAAATTTTCCTCAGTAAGACTTCCCGCCAAGAAGTCTGCTTTCTTATTGGCTAAGCAGCAGTAGTAAGAACCAGAGAGGACATTTTTGACATTTTATAGTGGCAAAGATGAAAACCAGTGGCTTGAGGGATCAGGGTAGGTTGGACGAAGCATCCAATTATGCCATCTGGAAGGCTAGAATTTCATTCCTTCCAGATGATCATGCCCTCAAGACATATGTCGATAGCGTGGTGGTTGTGCCTAAAGATGCAAATTCGTTGAAGAAGTATCGAGCTGAAATGGCAAAGGTAAAAAGAATGATCCTCGACAAAGTGAAGGATCATGTTGTCTATCACATCACTAGCAGAGGCACTGCTAAGGAGATGTGGGATGTGTTCTCTACGCTATATCAGGGATCTTTCGAGCAGCGGAAGATGTACTTGGAGCAGACGATGAGATCTACTCAGATGCAAAAGGGGAAGCGTGCGGATCCATTCCTCACGAAGCTTCAAGAGACCCATGATGAGTTATTTGTTGGTGGGGTCTACACCTCAACACTCAGAATTGGTTAGAATGGCCCTCAATTATGTCTCAGATGAGTGGCGAGTCTTTGTCCAGAGTATTCTGGGTAGCGCGACTTTTCCAAATTGGGATAAGATGTGGGCATCTCTCAAGCAAGAGGAGCTGAGGAGAGACTTGGCCAAGTGTAAGCTTGATGGAAGTAGTAGCAGTGGGTTGAAGCCCAAGGAGGAGGAGGAGAATGCAGCCCTTGCATCGAAGAGGCAATAGGAGTGGCGAAGAGATAAGAAGGATGTCTCAAAGATAAAGTTCTCTAGGTGTGGTGGGATGGGTCACTACGCAACTCAGTGTCCTCTCAAGAAGAAGGACACAGATGAGAAGCACGATCCGAAGGCTGCACCTACGAAGATCAAGGAGGAGTTTGCCATGACAGTCGAGATACCTCCAGGAGGGAGGTGGGCTGATTTGGAGTTGCAGTTCGAAATAGATAGAGATGGGTAGGATCCTTGAGGAGCCCACCTCTTGGATCAATACCTTACTACTAGATCTCAATTTTATGGCAGCAGGATGGACTAACGTCAGATGGTGCTGATGAGTCTCAGAGAAACAATTGCAACGGCTAGGAGCGTCAAAAACTGAATAGCGCAGAGCAGAGTTGGCAGCAGTGCAGATGGCACAGAGAAGAGGTTAACAACAGCATAGAAGATTCAGAGGGTTAACGCCGAGACTAGCAGCAGTCAAGCTCCAACATTCACATGGTATCATACTGAACACAGTTAGTTTAGTAATTTGGGATGTTTTTCCATTACTGATGGAGTAGCAACAAGTTGCAACAGTTTGTAGTGCAGAGGCAGTGCCAGCTGCAGCACAGATGCAGAAATTCAGAGGGAGTTGGAGTACAGATGTAGTGTTGACAGTGGAAGGATAAAAAATAGTACAGATGCAACATTTGCACAGAGTTTGGTGGACTGCATGTCAGACATCAGTGGCACAGAGAGAGATGTTACAAAACAGAGTGATGCTTCAACAGGTTGCATTGTTAGAGCACATTCCTCGCTAAGAGGGAATGTTGATTTCTGGTAGCATCGGATGTGATCTAAGAATCAAATTTTGTAGGGAGACTTGGGCACATGTATTGCAAAGAACCCAAAAAGCACTTTGGGAAATTCCACCCAAAAACAGTTTTATTAAAATAATTAACTTTTTTAATGGGACCCTAAGTCTAAACTTAGGAAAATAAAATAATTAAAGGGTAATAATATAAACTGTGGGTGTAACTTCTAGAAGAAGACAAGGATCAAGTAGAAATGATATTAGCCATTGATTAGCTTCTAATCTGGGTCGTTGATTGTCAACGAGGATATTATTTAAGGAGAAATGAGGATCACTTGGAAAAACACACAGAGAGTTCAAAAGTTCGATTTTCTGAAGCAGAGCAACTGTCGAGGGAATTTCGATAGTGAGTTGTTGCAGAGAGGGGCATAGAGAGTTTTGGCTGGAGGATCTTCTTAGGATCCAAGAATACTCAGCAAAGAGGCAAAGAGACACATAGAGGAGGCAGCGCAGAGAGCAAAGAGGGTGACACAGAGCCAGGAAGGGCTCACGCAGGCCCCATGCAAAGCAGTGCAGCAGCTTCTAGCGCAGAGATCCGAATTTGTTGAAGGAGTCAACGTTTTTGAGCTAAGAGAGCTGGAAAGGCTCTTGAACGCAGATCGATTCTCAGTTGCGCTAATGCAATGGCTTAGAGGTTGACGCAGGGCCCACGCAGGGGCAGCACAGAAGTAGCCAGGGAACTCGCAATTTAGCTGTCGAATCAGCCAGGATCAGCAGTGTTGAGTGAGGTAATCTCACCAATATTTCTTGCCAAGTGATTTCCTCTTTAAGTGGATTGTTGGGAGGGCATCCAAAGTTGTATTCAGAATACTTCTGCATAATAATAAAAACCCTCAGATCTGTTGCACCAGTTTTCCCCCATTGGGTTTTTCCAGGGACATTTGTCCAAAAAACATTGTGTCAATTGTGTGTATCTCTCTCTATTGTTTTGTTCTTGTTTTGGGCAAATTAATTAATTAAGTGAAGGATGCAGTTGTATTAGCTTTGATATTTGATATAGGAAGCAGTAAATAATTTGTTTTAGTAATTAACAAATAGGAGAAGTTTAATCAGTTGTTGTAGTAGTAGATTCGAGTGGGATTCTCGAATTCTCACAATTCCTGACTTACCAAGAGGTAAGCATCACACACCTCCAAGCCTCCTCAACCCTTTGGCCAGACAGGGAGGTACAATCCCAACAAGCCTAACTTGTGGGTATGATGCCAACTGGGGTATACTCTACAAAGACCAAGATAGGGTGAGCTACTACTCCAACCCTAGGGGTAACAGATAGGTGTGAAACCCTATTGTCCATAGATTTGTCAACCCAAGGAGCCCTCTATCTCAATTCCTCACCCTGGGAGCTCAAACAGGGGGGGAGAGTTGGCTATGTGTCCTCGATCAGTGATTCCCATTATCAAGAAGGGGCACATCCATCAATCCAAGATGCTCTCTAAAGACCAATAACTTCCCTTTCAGTAAAGCCTTAGTGACAATATCTGCAATCTGCTCATTTTTTGATATGTGATGGAGTCTAACGACTCCTCTATGCACCACGTCTTGAATGAAGTGATATCGAATCTCTATTTGCTTGGACTTGTCGTGAAATATGAGATTCTCTGCCACAAAAATCCCACTCATGTTGTCACAATATATCATTGTGGTGTCTAGGACCTGCTCGAATAGCTCTCCAAAGAGCTTCCTCAACCAAATTTCTTTGCAGCTAGCCATGCTAACAGCAATATACTCTGCCTAGGTGGTACTCAATGCTACAAACTTCTACTCCCTACTCATCCAAGATATCATGGCAGATCCAAAGACTAAAACAACACCCAAATGTACTTTTCCTGTCGATAAATTTCCTGCCCAGTCAGCATCAATTTATCCATGAAGTTGAACATCTCCAGAAAAATATCTCGAACCAAGTGTGATCATCCCATGCAAATATCTCAAAATGTGTTTGGTAGCGGTCCAATGTGCATGGAGAGGCTCGATCATGAATTGACTCTATGTGTTCACTGCATAGCATATGTCTGGACGGGTGTTCACAAGGAACATCAAAGCGCCAATCAACTGTCTATACTCGGATGGATTCGCCAAATTGGATCCTGCAGCTTCTCCACATAACTTCTTGAAGTTAATTTACATCGGTGTGGTCATAGACTTGCATTCTGTCATTCCAAATCTCTTTAACAACTTCACAACATATTTTGCTTATGAAAGGAAAATCGCTTTGGGCCTCTACCACACCTCAAAGCCTAGAAAGTAGTGCATAAGCCTAAGGTCCTTCATCTCAAATTCAGAGGCTTGCTCCCTCTTACACTCGAACATCAGATGTTCACTACCTATCAAGAATAGATCGTCAACATAAAAAACCAAAATCAGCAGCCTACCTTGGACTACCTTGAAGTAGAGGTTGGGATCAGCATTGCTTCCTGAGAATCCCAGCTTCATCAAATAACTATCTATGCGGGTGTACCATGCTCTTGGGGCTTGCTTCAAACCATACAATGCCTTCTTCAATCTACAAAAGTGTGTCTTTCGATACTCTACTTCAAATCCCTATGTTTGCTCAACATACACTTCTTCTTGTAACATGCCATGGAGGAATGTAGTCTTTACATCCATCTGATGAAAGGGTCCATCGTTGACTTGCAGCAAGGGAAATTATTGAACGAATGGTTGTATATTGAGCCACAAATGCAAATATATTGTCATAGTATTCTCCCTCTTTCTTTGAGAATCCTCAAGCCACGAACCTCGCCTTGAATTTTCAATGCTACCATCAACTCCATGCTTGATTTTGAATAGCCACTTCGAAGTTACCACGGATTTCCCCTTCGGTCTCGACATAACATCTCATACGTCATTCTTCATAATTGATTCATATTCTTCTGCCATAACATCTTTCCAAACTTGTTCTTTTACGGCTTCTTCAAATGTGGAAGGTTTGACTTGAATCATAGTGCTCATGGTTGCAACATATCCTTGGTACCTGCATGGTTGCTTCCTTTCTCTAAATTATCTTCGGACGATAACTTGTTTCTCAGTATCCTATAGAGTATCACGTAGCCAGAGTGGTCTCTTCCTAGTAGGAGGATCACTTGGAGGAGGATCTAAGGGACCCATAGGCTCCATGGGATCATCAACAATATCTGTCTCAGAATTGGGCACGAAAGGACCATCCGAAATATCCATATCATCATTATTCTCAGGAGGAGGAGGTCAAGGAAGGTCCCTTGCTTTTCCTTGGCAGTACTCAATGCTACAGACTTTTGCTTCCTTCTCATCCACGATATCGTGGTAGGTCCAAAGACTAAAACAACATCCAAACATACTCTTCCTATTGATAACATTTCCCTCCTAGTAAACATTGGTTTGTCCATGAAGTCAAAACATCTTCGACAAAATATCTCAAACCAAGTGTGATCCTCCCATGCAAATATCTTAAAATGTGTTTGGCAGGGGTCCAATGTGCATGGAGAAGCTTGATCATGAATTGACTCAACGTCTTCACTGCATAACATCTGTCTGGACGAGTGTTCACAAGGAACATCAAAGCCCTAATCAACTATCTATACTCAGATGGATTCACCAAATCGGGTCCTGCAGCTTCTCCACATAACTTCTTGAAGTTCATTTACATCGGTGTGGTCATGGAATTGCATCCTGTCATTCCAAATCTCTCTAACAGCTTCACAACATATATTCCTTGTGAAAGGAAAATCTCTCTAGGCCTCTGCCACACCTCAAGGCCTAGAAACTAGTGCATGAGTCCAAGGTCCTTCATCTCAAATTTAGAGGCTAGCTCCCTCTTACACTTGATCATCAAAGGCTCACTACCTGTCAAGAATAAATCGTCAACATATAAAACCAAAATCAACGACATACCTTAGACTACCTTGAAGTAGAGGTTGGGATCATCATTGCTTCTTGAGAATCCCAGCTTCATCAAATAACTATCTATGTAGGTGTACCATGCTCTTGGTGCTTGCTTCAAACCATACAATGCCTTCCTCAATCTACAAACGTGTCTTTCGATCCTCTACTTCAAATCCATGTGGTTGCTCAACATACACTTCTTCTTGTAACATGCCATGGAGGAATGCAATATTTACTTCCATCTGATGAAAGGGTCCATCCTTGGCTTGCGGTAAGGGAAACTATTGAACGAATGGTTGTATATCGAGCCACAGGTGAAAAAATATTCATAGTCTTCTCCCCCTTTCTGTGATAATCCTCAAGCCACGAACCTCACCTTTGATTTTTCAATGCTACCATCAACTCCATGCTTGATCTTGAATAGCCACTTCAAAGTTACCATGGATTTCCCCTTCGGTCTCGACACAACATCCCATATGTCATTCTTCATAATTGATGCATATTCTTTGGCCATAGCATCTTTCCAAACTTGTTCTTTTATAGCTTCTTCAAATGTGGAAGGTTCGGCTTGAATCATAGTGCTCATGGCTGCAACATATCCTTGGTACCTAGATGGCTACTTCCTTCTCTAAATTATCTTCGAACAGGAACTTGTTTCTCAGTATCCTGTAGAGTATCACGTAGCCAAAGTGGCCTCTTCCTAGTAGGAGGATCACTTGGAGAAGGATCTAAGGGATCCATAGGCTCCATGGGATCATCAACAATATCTGTCTCAAATTCAGGCACGGAAGGACCATCCAAAATATCCATATCATCATTCTTCTCAGTAGGAGGAGGCAAAGGAAGGTCCCTTGCTTTTCCAAGGGTGGCACCTTCATCGAATGTAACTTCCCTGCTAATTTTAACCTTGCTTTGACAAGGACTATATATTCTAAATGCTTTAGAATTTTCACAATATCCTGTTATGACTCAGGTTGTCCCTAGGCTCCTGTAGGGATACGGCCGAAGTAACCACAAACCAATCTTTGGATTGCAGGTTCTAGCCCACCTGTAATCAGAGAGGGCTCCCTCTTAATGATTCAACTTTGTTGATGATTTTAGGCTAGTTTTTGGCTCAGGGGTTTTTGTTTGTATTTGGATGGAAGGGAATGCTTCCAGGCAGAGAGGCAATTTATGAAGTGATAAGTTTCAAACCATTGGGCATGGAGTCGCGGGTTAGGATTATTAGTGCGTCTTTCGGGTCATAAGAGAAATAATGAAGCAGGATAGTTGTTCATAACACAATCTTCAGACTAAAAGGGTGAATGATATGTAAGGAATGAGAGGCACTTAAGAATCTCTCATTTAACTTAACAGAGGGAAAGATGATCTCTATCTAGGGGCAATGAAGAATCCCTGGATAACTGTCTTGGTTTAAGGAAAACATGAGCCATGCGGAATTCATATTTATGCTTAAACGGAAGAAAACATAAAGAAACAACAGAAATTTAGCATAGAGTGTATTTAAACAAATTCTAGGCTAATCTTTCTTTCTGCTGTTTAAGAGCGTAATTCATGAATAAAACAGAGGTAAGAAACACTTATTGAGTTATGCACAGCACGAGAATTCCATAGTCAGTCTTTAACCAGTAAAACACAGTGAACAATCCGTTTCTCCAAGGCTCATAAGCAGTCTTTGATTATAGAAACTTATCAGACATTACAGCGCGAGTCTCTCCCGGAGCAAAATCAGCTGGAGATAGCTTGTCGACTAATCAACCAACCAACTAACCCACCCCTAAAACAGTATTCAGGGTTGTCTTTTATAGTGCAAATATCTCAAACTTATTTATTACAATTGACCTAAAACAGGCCTGCAAAAAGAGCTTTCTAAACCTAAACTTGTGCCAAAATTAAGTGCAAGCAAATATCTATTGAAATTGTGTCAGAGGTAGCTGAATCAAAAGGAGTGCAATGTGGCCCTTGGAGCCTCGATGCAGTACTGCTGGAATAACTATGCTTTGGGATCTATAGTTCTGTTCTGGTGCAAGTTAAATGTGTAATAACCATGATTTGAGAGTTTTGAGTGGCCTTGCCCTCTTTCTTTGACTTTGCTGGAAGGTATTTAATTTTCTCCTGCTTTGGGCTGTTGTTAAGATCTTCGCTGATACTCTTTGGCATGCTTTCTCCCTGTAGATTTGATCTGATACTCTTTAATCTCTGTCTATGGTCTCTTCCTGTCTTCGAATCGGTTTAATTCGACAAAATCGGGCAATTTCGGGCTTTTTCGGTGCAAAACGGGCCAAGGAATCAAAAGATTCCCTAAAGATTCCCCAAAACGGCCTATTTCCCGTAGCGATGCGCGATTTCGCGCTAATCGCGCATCGAAAACTGCCTCCGTTTCTTGTTCCGGAGCTCCGAAGCACGATTTTTCCTCTTGTGTGAATTTTCGGTTTTCTGGATGCTGACGTCAACATGACATCAGCAGTACAGCGGATGACGTCAGCCAGGTAACGTGGCAGGGTGGCTCATACTTTACTGCAGTGCGATGAATTTCTTCCAATGCGATCGCAATATCGCATCGAGGGGGAACGAGAAGGCATTTATTTGGAAATGCGATGCTTGCGACTATCGATCGCCAATATCGCGATATCGCATCGGGCAACAAAGGATGGGGCATGACTAGGTGGTGAAAATATTGCGATATGGTGACACGAGATGGCTTACTAGGATCTGCAGAGTGTTAAGGGAATCGGCAAGGGTCTATTGCGGTCGGAAGGAGTGAGTAGGTGCATCAGAAGAGCACTTGAGGCCTCGAAATGGGTCCGATAACCAAAAAAAGGAATTTTTACACTTTGGAATGAGTCTATTACATTTAGAAGATGGTTTGAAGGGGCAGCATGAGGGCTCTTGCCAAGTTTCAAACAAACTGAGCAATTTCTGGGGGTACTTATGGTTATTTTTCAACCAGGGGGAGGGATATTTACATAAGGGGATTATTTACATAGTTTTAGTATGGGGACAAGGAAAATATAAGGAGTTAAATAATAATGTCAGTAGTTAATATGGAGATGATAAGAAAGCACTAAGTTTTAGAGATCTTAGGCTTGAAGAGGGGAGATAGAACCTCATAGAGAGAGAATGGATTTTCTTTGAGTGAAGCAGATCTTCACCCAAGTTAATGACATGAAAATGGTGAAACTAAGAGGTGTCAAGCAGATCTTGACCTCTTTTTGGGAAATTAGTTAATGATTTGGGGGAGATGGAGAAAGGGAGTTAGTTATGCCTGTTTTTGAGTTCTTCCACATAGAACTACCTGGCGATTGTGTCATGAGTAGAGATGACACCTTGAAAACATGGAACTGATCAGCAATCAAAATTCTGCAACCTCAAAACTACCTACCCAGCCTACTTACCTAACATTTTTTCTTCTTTTGGTTTGGGTGCACTTAGACTTGCAAACCCATCATTTCAATTTTTCTTTTTATACTTTCCTATCTACAAACTACCCTTTTTCCTTCCAAGGGCCCAGATTAAGCAGTTGGGCTCCTTTGATTCTCTACCTATCTAAGTATCTGCCAATATTAAGCTGTTTGGACAGATTTTCATCCTCTATATTCTAAAACAGGAAATTGAAACCTAGGGAGACCAAGATTAAGCAGTTTGAACCTCCCTTCAGCTGAAAATTGTACAAAACTGAATAACTTCTTAAAATTTGGAAAGTAGTTTGATGAACTCTGAGTAGCCTTCTTTGCTTGGTGATTGTTTAACAAATATGGAGCATTGTAGCATGCAAAGTATGACATATTTGGTCTGTAAAATGTCAATCATGAAATATGAGTAACCTGCTGCAGCATGAGGCTAACATATCCAACAAACGTACATTTTCTTCTTATAGCTTCCAATTTGTTCCTTTTTTCCTTTGGCACTTGGAAATATATTAGACATCCAAATATGCAGAGATGATCAATGTTGGGCTTGAGACCTGTAAATACTTCTTTAGGTGTCTTGTTTCCTAAAGCTTGATGAGGAACCCTATTTTGAACATATACAGCAGCATGTGATGCTTCAACCCAAAGGAACTTAGGAAACATTTGATCATGGAGCATTGCTCGGGTAGCTTCTACTATAGACCTGTTCTTCCTTTCAGCTAGACCATTTTTTTAGGGAGTATATGGTACAATTGTTTCCTTCTTGATACCTTCCTTCTTGCAAAAGTCAATGAACTCATTTGACATGTATTCTCCACCATTATCAGACCTGAATATTTTGATCTTCTTCCCTGTTTGATTTTCAACTAATGCGTGGAACTCCTTGAATGTTTCGAAGGCTTTATCCTTATGCTTCAAATAGTATAGCCATGTCTTCCTTGAAAAGTCATCAATGAATATGATGTAGTAGAGATAACCAATAATAGAGTGCACAGGCATCGAACCACATATGTCGGAATGAATGAGATGGAGGATGTCAATGGTCTTGTTCTCGCTAGGGGGGAATGGTCTCGTTGTCATTTTTCCACTAGCACATCCTGGACATACTCCATCATGTTGAGTTTGAACCTTTGGAATCCCTGAGACCAATTTCGCCAATTTCAGAAGAGCATCATAATGTAGATGAGCCAACCTTCAGTGCCATAATTCACTTAGATGATTAGTATTATGAACCAATGCTAGAAGTGGTCTCCTAGTGACCCTGTAGAGTCCTTCATATCTCAATCCCAATGTGAATGCATCATTCATAAGTGATCCAACAGGCCAAGTAAGAACTTTTCCCTTGAGGAAGGAAACCCTCATCCCTTTGTCTTCCAAATCGAATATTGATACTAAATTCTTCTTCAACCTGGGAACATACATCACATTATGTAGCAAAATAGATTCCCCATAATTCAAATGAAATTTAACGGACCCAAAACCTTTAATAGGATGAGTGGAGTTATCTCCAAGAATGATTTTCAAATTTGAATACCCCTCTACCAAATTAGAGAGAACTTATTTATAACCAGAGAAGTGATGAGTGACCCCACTATCAACCAACCAACTATCCCATGAATCCAAAGGAGATGAACTAGTAAGGGCAGAAATAAGAATATATTCAGATTGATTTGCAAGATTACTTCCATACCTAAAGAATTTTGACTTCTTTTGAGGACAAAAGAAGTCAAGAATTCAAGAAAAAGAAGGGGCAAAGCGTGCAGGAGTACACCATAGAGTTTAGAAAGATGGCCATAATGTTGGGTATCTCCCCAGAGAACCCATACGTACTCCTCAAATATTTCGAGGGTATCCTCCACCATCTATTGGAGCAAGTGATGTTATTCAATCCTAGATAAATGGACAAGGATTTTGTACAGGCACAATACCTAGAAAACATAGGCCTGAAGAAGAGGCAATCAAGTGGATCGAAGCAGAAGGAGAAATAGAACGCTTTTTAGGGGAAGAAGAAGAAGAAAGGGGGAAAAGATAAAAATACAACAGTCATGACATGTCAGTGCAAAGATCCCAACAACCACTAAAGTCATTGGAACATTGATGACCATGCAAAGGAGAAGTGTTGGAAGTTACATCCAAAGCTTAACTCGAAGGACAAAAAGAAGGAAAATAAGAAGAATGATCCCATGGCCACTTATTCAAGCAACCAAGTTGAAAGCATATTAGATGTGGATGAGAGGATCATCAATACATCAGCGTAGAAGGAGGTGAATCCGAATTGCCTTCAACAACATGAAGATAAAGAAATGAACAAACTTTTACGTATAAACATACAAGTCAATAAGACTAACATTGATGCTTTGTTTGACTTAGGATCGCAGGAAAACCTTATTGTAGCAGATCTAGTCAAGAAGTTGGGGTTGGAAGTTCATGATCATCCAAGCCCATATCCATTAGGATGAGTAAATAAGGATGTGGAGTTGAAGATAACAAAACAGTGAAAATTTATATTTGTTGTTAGTGTATATTTTATTGATAAAGTATAACTAGATGTGGTTCCCCTTGATATATGTGGAGTCTTGTTTATGAGTTCTTACATGTACATGACAGTTGCGATATTCATGTGGAGAGCCAACTAGTATCAACTTGTTAAGGATGGAAAATTGTTCACCATCAACATGCACAAAGGAAAGTAAAAAATTTCACTGGTAAGTGCCAACCTAGCCAAGAAATTGATCATTTCCAACAAGAAGTATGTTTTATTGTTTTTAAGAGAAAATCAATCTATAGAAGAGTCAGTAAGAGGAAAAGCATCTGTGGAGGGGTGTAATAAGAAACAAAACAACAACTGGAAGAGTTTCTACATGCATATATGGATGTGTTATGGGAGCCTACTAGGTTACCACGTAATAGGGAAGTGGAGAACAAGATCTAGCTATTTTCGGACTCCCCATTGCCAATAATTGGGATATATAAGTAGTCTATTATAGAAGCAAGTGAGCTGAAGAAACAATTGCAGCAGTTACTAGAACAAGGTTTCATTTGACTTAATACATCACCATGTGGGTCACCCATCATCATTGTGCCAAATAAGGATGGAACTTGGAGGATGTGTATATATTATAAGGCATTGAACAAGATCTATCTGAAGAATAGGTACCCCCTGCCTAGGATAGATGATCTATTGGATTAGTCACAACAAACAAAATACTTCACCAAGCCAGACTTAAAGTCTGGATACCACCAAGTGTGTGTAATAGAGGAAGATACCAGGAAAACAACCTTCGAAACCATGCAAGGTTTGTATGAGTTGTTAGTCATGCCATTGACCTATGCAATGCACCAACTACATTTATGAGATTAATGAATGATGTAATGCACCCCTTTATAGATTTGTTTGTAATGATCTACTTAAATTATATACTGGTATATATTGTTACCTGGGAGGAGCATATCTCATATATGATGCAGGTGTTGTAGATGTTGAAGAAGCACCAGTTGCTAGAAAATCCCAAGAAGTATGAGTTTTCACATTAGTATTTTTTGTATCTAGGTGTTGATGCCTCAAAAATTGCTGCATCAACATCGGGGAAAACCACCCGATCCAGACCTTAAAGGTAGCTCCTTCTCTGTTTGGTGTGGTGGCTACGACTGGATATAATGGGACTAGTTTCCCAATGATTTATGAATGGGATGGATAAGTGTCTAATTTACTTATATCTAATGGAAAATGCTAAAAGATTTATTCTAAAATGCAATAATGTAATTAACTAATCTATCTTGGGAAATCTCTATTTTAGTGCAACTCTTAATGGTTCTTATTGAAAAGTAATCATGTAGATGACTTTACTTTTAAACAAAAATATTCATTTATATGATAATTACTCTGTTCAAATAGTTGAACAAAGTAATAATTAAAACATTATTGCACTAATCTTTATATATCATTGACGTATATATTGTTATGAAACGAGCTCAAGAAAAGATAGAAAAGAGATATCAACGCCTTATAATTTAGCCTCTTCGAGGGGGCAACCTCCTTTACATTACATAAATGAACAATTCTTCGATGATACAAATGAAAAGACCTCCTTTCTATATATAGGAGTCTAAGGGCTCATAACATAATCAGAGCCTACATAACAATAATAATGTAAGGGCACAATAATAACAATAGTGGGCTTCTATGGGGCACAATAGTAACAATATGGGCACTACATGGGTACATCAATATAATAAAGGGT
>APFE030000868.1:0-17706 GCA_000404065.3 Pinus taeda
AACCTATCACCAAGAGTGAGGAAAATCTCCATTGGTGTATGCAAGCACCAAAGTACCAAAGGTGTGTTTCTAAGTCAAATTCCTAGATGATGTGATGATGTCAACAAGAAGCAACCCATCACATGAGGGCCTTGATGTATCCCCCATCAACAACACAAAACAAGTATCACGATTGAGACAAAATGATGAGAATGATGCTAATATGGAACTGGATTAGGAAAGGAAGACATGAAATGAAGGCTTAAGAGTATTGTAGTAGAGATCAACTTAACGAATTCTCTTGGACACACTGACAACATTGAATGGAGTTGGCATCGTTGACCCAAAACCAAAATGGAGGCTCTGAAAATGGCATGATAACCAAAAGACAAGAAGATTACCCAACCCAATAGCCACAGAGATGAAGTGGAAGAGTATCGTGTTCAAGAGTGAATCGCTGCCATTAGCAAATGGAATACCTTGTTTTCCCAATTTCCCCAACCATACTGGTTAGTACATCTTTATTTTTTAACAATCTTGGGGAGGATAACATATGCTTGATTTGTAAGTTCATCCTTCAGATGAATCCCTCAAAGTATATTTAATGAACCCTAGGAAGGAGTGGTTTGGCCTTGTCATGTTCAACAAGTCCATCACTGTTTGATGTTTTAACGAGTCCAGCGAAGGTAAAACTCAACATATTTTTCATGTTTAGAGAGTTTGAAAAAGAGGGGAAAAAGAAAACTCCAAATGTCCATTTTTGTAGGTAGTCCGTCAAGTCTGAAAAGGTGGAAAATAATACCCAAGAGAACATCTTAGCCATCTTCGACTAAGGTATTCCTTTTTTGTATCTAGTCTATCTCAGTCCAGAAAAGGGTTAAACTTATACTGAGTAGACATCTTTTCATTTACTTTTATGAGTTTGAGAAGACAAGTGCTTGACAATATTTTCATATTTTGAGAGTTTGAAAAGAGCTGAAAGAGGACTCAAGAAGGGTTCCTTTTTCGTAGGTTTATAGATCCCAAAAAGGAGATAAAAGTATATTCTTTGGTCAAAATAACGTGGTCAAAACATAATAAAAACCTGCTAACAACTGTTGATTTGCTCAAAACACAACAAGAAGGATTAAACATACCTATTTCATACTAAAAATGAAGCATATCTAGGTCAAAATACTAAAAATGAATAAAATAATGAGAAAATGACCATAAATATCCAAAATGACTTTCCATTTTCACCATTTCACATTTTACCTTCAACAGTGAATATTTGGAGCCATTTTTCCCTCGATCTTCTACAACTGACTACAATCAATACAAGGAATCGTTTCGAGTGTCGTCCCTTCTAGGTAGGAACTAAAACCTTTCTCTATCTTTCCATGGTTCATTTTTGTGTTTTCATGAAAAAATTTTAAGGTTTTGAGGATCATGGGGTTCATAAAATATGCCCTAGGACCAACACAACCCCCCTGTGTTGAAAAAGGCATTACACCTAGGCAGAGAAACGCTGTAGACAAAGGTACAACACTCTGTTAAACACTGTTGGGGTGTGTTGGGCCCATTTCTTCAAGTTTTCTTTCAATTTTGCCTCAGATTTTGTCAGGTTTTTTGCATGGGAAACAACCTAGTGTATTCCTTGTTGACGTTTTAGGTACCCATTAGCAAAAAAAGGCGTTCATTTGGAGAGAAAAAGAACGTGAGGAACAAGACTTGAATGAGACAAATGACCCTACTACCATCCAAGAACTCAAAAATTGTGGGTTATTAAAATTATTCTTGCTTCCTGGTATGAGGAAACAAATAGATTTGTTGAAATACCTTGTACGTTCATGGGATATTCAGGCACAGGCATTTAGGTTTGGGGAAAATCTACTTGAGATACAGGTAAAGGATATTTACTTTTTGACAGTTTTGTCAAAGCGAGGTGCCCCCATCTCTCTTCTAGGTGGAAGAAGTGGCAGTGAGATGATGAAAGACTATATCTCTACCTATTGCAAACCCCGAGCCCTTCCTACTAGGGATGGAAAGATCAACATAAAGCATGTGACCTAATTACCTTTGAGAATGATCTTGTTCATTATTGAAATATTTGCAGGCAGATCATACATCCAATATGGGATAGAGTGTCTAGAGCTGACAATATTCAACTGGAGCAAGGGTGTTTTGGTCAATTTGAAGGAACAACTTACTAAAGAAAATGAGAGGAAGTTGAAGAACTTAGGCTATGGTGTGATCTTAGTCTCTTTTTCTCTAGAGTGGGTACCATTACTATAGCCTCAAGAGATTGTACTTGGTCCCATCTATCCAAGGATCCCATGGATGAGGAGGTGGATAGATCACATGAGCCGACATGAAGGTCCATCAACGATCATCTTTTCACCAGCCTTCTTTGGGTTGTTGCGCAAATAGTTCATCATTATTGATGGTTATCCTTACACAGGGATGGATTTTTGTAATGATCCTAAGCTCGAGTTGCCTGAAGGTGAGCAATGGGAGCTTCAGGTAGGATATTTTGACCATTAATTTTTTGAAACGTTTACGATTTTTTTGTGTTTTTATTTATGTTTCCGAGACTAAACTATTTGATGTTTTCATGTAGATATTGGACATATCTCCATTGCACAAAGAGATAGCCACATGAGGAGGCAGTGGAACCAGTACAAGTCATTATGGTAGGATGAGATGTGCTACATGATCTTGAGGAAGAGGTGGAGCACCACATGGAGCGACTGACACACGATATTGATGAGACCGTGGTTGATCAACTTTCATTTCGACTTTAGTGACACACTATTGGAGTGCCTAGTCATATTGGTCAATTACTGTGCAAGATAGCTCCTACAGTGTCATTTTATCATGAGTACCACTTATTTGTCTACTTAGATTTTTTGCATGTAGTTTTTATATGGGAGATGTATCCATATGTGTCTTGGGGCACACATTTTGTAAAACCAAACTATATATATATATATATATATATATATATATATAATTATATATATATATATATATATATATTCAATGTTTCCCATTTCCTATTCTACTTTAAATATGATGTGATGTGAATTGAAAGTTATTTACATTCATCGTAAATGTCTATATAAAACAAAAATCGCTAGGGAATCTGCTAATATGTTTATATTTATAGAAATATGTTCACATCAAATGAAATTGACGTGTATTTCCAGAAGACATGCTCTCAAAACCATGCGAAGGATGGCGTGATTTCTTACTGAATATATATTAGCTAGTTGTAGTACTACGAGCTGTGAGTCAACCTTGATGACTATACAATAGATGCCATGTAAAATAACATCAAATAATAGCTCAACCACTGTGCTATACTTAGAAATTTTGTTAGTAGAGCAACCAATGCGAATCCCTTACATGCTCACTAGCTCGCCATTTGGAACAAAGATAGCCCATGCTACGAAGAATAGTTTCTGAATACTACAAATAGCACCATCGTTATAACTAATGTATGGTTCAAGAGAAATACTGGCACAAATTATGTCATTGTAGTAATAAAGGTCATCTTTGATTTCTTCAACAATAGAAAATAATGTTGTTGTAAACTCAAAAACATCATCAACCTATACTGCACGAACAACAAGAACATCTAATTTTAAGCTTTTAAGCTTGAGGAATTTCACCAAATCTGAGTATGATAACATTATTTGGCTTGTGAGAAACTTGTTGACACTTTCATTTCCTCTATATATAGCAAGTTTCAAAGCACGTACAACTGTGTGGACCATGGTGTCTCTATAATAAGTGAATTCAACACCTTCACTATACAATGGGAAGGAAAATACAACATTCTGAGATTCCATAGTGAAAGAGAAATTCCTTTTAATTGTAAGTTCCAATCGATTGGGTATTGTATTAGCCTTACTTATATTTTTCACTGTTGAAGCTTCCCACAACAAGTGCAATTTTGGAGGTCCATCAATCTCATCTTGTAGCCTTTTGATAACATTGTAAATTTGATGAAATTTATTATTCCCCATCAAGGGTACCATATGATTATTTGATGTGCCCCAAAATCCCTTAACATCAATTTATGGAAAAGCCAACAGTTCTTCTATAGCGTTAATTTCTCCATTACTTCTCAAAGGGTGGCAAGCCTAATGCCTCAAAAGGCATTCTACAAATAGAGCCTTGCAAATTTTGTAGGGAGAAATAATTCTATAGTAAGAAAGGTCATCATCTGGCTTCATTCTATGAAAATGTGCAACTAAATCTCCAAGGGTATAGATTGTAAGTTCTTATTGAATGACTCCATCGAGTGGGTAAAACCCTGAAGAGGTTGAATGCAACCTATCCACAAAAACTAATACATACAGATTATGTAACAAGAATCTAGCTCCACTGGAATTTGATTCTTTGACCTTTCCAATAGTGCCAATAATATTCTTCAGTGTAAATGTCATATCAGAAATTAGTGCACATTTAGGAAGGAAATCTAAAATAAATGCACTTGGCTATATTACTGAATTCACCACACTAAATTCCTTCATGGTTTTTCTGAGGTGTTCATTTCAAAATCTACAAAGCCTCAAAGGAGACGGACTGTTGGTTGACTGATAATCATATTCATTTAAGAAGGGCCAAAAGGTACTAGAAACACCTTCCTTTAACAATGTTTCAATATTTAAAGTCTTAATACCCTATGGCCTACAAATTTCCTTAACAAAGAGTGGAGGATATGGTTTTGTAGCTTCTTCATTGAAAGTATGCCAATGGCTCATTTTCTCAATTAGGCCATTCCCGAAGGAACTGCACCATTTCTGGTGTATTCTCCCCTTACTTCAATTAAAAACTATAATTATGTTGTTGAGTAACTGAGTGGAGGTCTTTTTGTTTCTACCTTGATGATGATACATATCCCCCAATTTAGTACCTTCCATTTTACAAGAGTTGAAAAGCGTCTTCTTCATAATTTGATCCTTCTTTGAAATTTGGGAAAATTTCATGTTTCTTCCTTGTAAAGTAATCACACATGGAAATAAACCCAAGGTCCTACTACTTTGTGTTGGATCAATAATATTTTCTTTATGAGTACTAGGGATAGCTGGCTTATCCCTCTCAAATATCTTCCTTTCAGGTCCAATATGTTCCAACAAGACTCCAAGTCGTTTGATGGACAAATTAGCTTGTTGTTCCTTGATAGTCATCGAATAATTCTTATTGATATTGCCACCAGCATTATTTATAGAATGATGGGTGTCACCATAATCTTCTTGGCTAGATTTGGACTTCTTTGGTCCTCTGTTACTTTTCAAATAATCATTTTCATCGATGCCCTGAGGATGCTTTCTGGAAAAGTGATCTTCATATCCTTCTCCACATCGTTTGTTTGATTCATCACTTGTTGTTATGAAACTAGCTCACAAAAATATAGAAAAGAGAGATAAACACCTTAGAATTCAACCTTTTCGAGGGGGAAACCTCCTTTACATTACATAAATGAATAATTCTTGGATGATACAAATGACGAGACCTCCTTTCCATATATAGGAGTCTAAGGGGTCATAATATAATCAGTTCCGGCATAGCAATAATAATGTAAGGGCACAATAATAACAATAGTGGGCTTCTATGGGGCGCAATAATAAAAATATGGGGACTACATGGGCACAAAAATATAATAAGGGGATGCACTAATAACAATAAGGGGTTACACTAGTAGTATAGAGACCTAACATGCCCCTCTCCTTGAAAAAGTGTTGTCCTCAATGCTTGAGTAGTTATGGGTGCTTCTATATAAGATTTTTGTCCTCCCATGTGGAATCTTCAACGAGTAAGTTCTTCCACTTGATGAGATACTTTGAAATTTATCGATTTCGTAGCTATCAGGTTCTTTTTTCTGTGACTGCTTCAGGTTCCAATATGATTTTTCCTTCCTCGTCAAGTTTTGGCAATATTATTTGAACTGGGATCTTCTCATCATGTAAGGTCGCCATTTCTTAAGTGCATGTAGTCTTGTCAACATTTCCTTCTCATAAATAGCTTTGTGTAAATACTTTCCTTTGATTGGACGACTTTCAAAAGTAATGGGTCTTTCTTCTTGCATTTAAACATCACCAATTCCATTTCCTGATGCATCATATTCCACAATAAAGGTTTTTGTGAAGTATGGCATAGTTAAGACCGTTGCTTGGCACATTACCTCTTTAAGATGTTCAAATACCTTCATTGCTTCTGGAATACATGAAAATGCATCTTTCTTCAATAATGTTGTTCTCAGAATTCCTTCAGTCTTCATTCTTATTTGATGATATCCTGAATGAAGATCCAACTTGGTGAAGTAAATTAATCCATGCAATTCATCTAATACTTCATCAATGACAGGAATGGAAAATTTATATTTAATAATGAGTTTGTTGAGATCTCTATAATCTGGATACATGGGCCATGACCAATCCTTCTTGACTGGAGCAGAGAAATAACTTTGACTAGGTTGAATTATACCAGCCTCTAGCATTTTTGCAACCATACGTTCAATTTCACTCTTTTGGGCATAAAGATATTTGTAAGGCCTTATGTTTGGAGGAACACTTCCTGGAATGAAATGAATAGAATGATCATGATCAAAAATAGGTGGGAGGCATTTGGGAGTCTCCAATACCTTAGAATGATTGTCCAAGACTTTCTGGAGATCTAGAGAAATATATGATTTCGATGTGGGAATCTCTAGCGAACATAATTGTGCAATTACGTCTCATTTTTCTTTCTTTAGAAACTTTGTCAGTCTATTAGAGTTGATTATCTTTCTCAGTTTCCCTATGATACCCCTTAATTCAACTTCCTTTCCTTCCAAAAAAAAATTCATGAGAAGTTATTGAAAATAAAAAGCTATTGTACCCAAGGATTGTTGTCATTGGACACCTAGTACAACATCAGCACCATGAATTGGAATGGAAAACATTGGGCTATTCAATACATATTCTCCCATGGATAGCTTGATATTATGGCACTTTCCAAAGCAATTTCTGGTTCCTACACTTGCAACCATCACTTGACACTCTGGTGTTGGATATAGGAAGCAATTCAATTCCTTGGCTATCTTACAATGAATAAAATTATGTGTACTTCCCGAATCAATCAACACTATTACCTTTTACTTCTTGATATGTCCTTCTATCTTGATAATTTGAGGAGTGGTAATTCCGACCAATGCATTACAAGATATGGTTGGATTCAATTTCTTGCTTCTCGATGTGATATTTCACTTCTTGAACCTTTTTCTTCTTGATATGTTCCCTCTATTTGAGAGTTTGAGGAGTGGTATTTTTTTCAATGCTTTACAAGATATGGTTGGTTCATTTCTTCTTTCTATGGGGTTGGTTCTAGTGTATATTGTTTTGATGTTTCTTGATCTTTTCCTTCCTCCTCTTCACAATCTATGTAATAATTTTTCTCAGCACACTTATGACTTTAATGTATTTGTTATCACAATTGTAACAAATCCCTTTTTTCTCTTTTTATTTCAATTGTTGTGGTGTCAACTTGTAGGTTGTGGAAGGCTAGGAGAAACAACACTTCCATCTTTATAGTTGTGAGGGGTAGACTTCCTGTTTCGATAATTTTTCTTTCCACTTTTCTGCCAACCTGAATGCCTTCTCCAATGAATCAGGTTCCCAAAGATGAAACTCATGTTGAATGTTATCCTTTAAAGTCCCTATGGAGACATCAATCCTCTGCTTCTCTGGAATATCATTTTCCATTATATTCAATTTTTGAAAGTCCTCAATGTGCTCTACCATTGAACACTTTTGTTTGAGATTTAGCAATTGGCTAAAGACAGTGTTTCTCTTTGTATCCTCATAATGTGTTATCATTTCCTCCATGAAAATTGACCACGTAACAAGTGGTTTACGAGAAAAAAGCCCTTTATACCATAAAAGTTGATTCGGTTCTAAATATGAAGATGCAATACGTACCTTTTGTAATAGTTTCACCTCATGTAGATCAAAATATTGCTCCATATGTAGTATCCAATTTACTGGATCCTTGCCATCAAACTTCCTCATATTGCCTTTTCTTGATTTTAGGAGCTTGATCTTGAAACGACAGTAACTCTGTAATTTTATATGTCCAAGTTCTGGAATTGAGTCCTACAGTAGCACTCTAAGTTCTCTTTCTAACCCCACAAGTCTAATCAAGATTGGATTCTCCAAGGAAGAGTTATGTCAAATATCCCACGATGACCTGATTATAGAATGGTTCAGTAGAGCGCACTTGTATGAAGTGCCACATGTCACCGTTGTAACCTTAGGACCTGAAACCAATACATAGAAGACTACAATTAGTCCTCTTTCTGCAATTACTTATGAAATTTCAATATGATGCACAGAGAGAAAGTTATGACGAGTTTCCTAAGGTCACTTGTTTAGGATGTAATTTGGGAGCTTGCAGAAACCCTAAATGTATTGGACTGTATCTCCAAAAATATAGCAAAACAAGATCTGAAGTTCGGGCCTGAGCTTCACCAAAACTGCGGCTCAAATGGATTTTAATTTTAGAGTCCGAACCTTCGCAGAAAAACAATTATAGCAAAAATTCCATGATGACCTATTTGAGATGGAATTCTGGAGTGTTTCAAAACCCTAACTTCCTCAGATCATATCTCCGAAAATATAGCAAGAGAAGATATGAAATTTTGACTCGAGGTGCAAAACGCTTTCTGCTCAAATGGGTTTTTGTTTTATCTTCTGAAACTTCATAGCAAAAAATTTATAGCAACAATTCCACGATGACCTATTTGGAGCAGCAAAACCTTAGAATCTAAGGCTCTGATACCAAATGTTATGAAACCAACACACAAAAGGATAGAAAAGAGAGATAAATGCCTTAGAATTCAGCCTCTTCGAGAGGGAAACCTCCTTTACATTACACAAATGAACAATTCTTGGATGATACAAATGACAAGACCTCCTTTCTATATATAGGAATGTAAGGAGTCATAATATAATTAGAGCCGACATAACAATAATAATTTAAGGGCACAATAATAACAATAGTGGGCTTCTATGGGGCACAATAATAACAATATGGGGACTACATGGGCACAACAATACAATAAGGGGGATGCACTAATAACAATAAGGGGTCACACTAGTAGTATAGAGACCTAACACTTTTGTTCTGGCTCCCTTCAGATGTAATTTCAAAAGCTCCTTGATCTTTGGCAGTCTTCAAGTCTTCCTCTATGCTTGCCTTGGTATACACCACTAAGTCTTTAGTTCTGATTATATCATCATCTTCAATATTGTATTTACTTTCCTTTTTTCCTTGCTATCTTGATGATACACACACCTCCATGAGCTCTGTCACCCTCAAGAAATTTGTAGATAATTTCTCAAACAATTCATGCATTATCCTTTCTTGCCTTGGTATTTCTTTAGCAACAACTACTAGCCCCCTTTTTCTTACATGAACTACAAATGGAATTAATACAATATGATTTCTCCAATCAATAGAAGGTCATACTTGATCTCAAAGATCCTTAAGAAGTAGGATTGAATATCCTCATCTTTACCCTTCTTAATATCCTTTAGCTTATTATTGAGAAATAAAATTTGATTTGCATCACTTACCTTGAACATGCATACCAATCTGTCATAGATATCCTTGGAGGTGTTTAGATCGGAGATGTAGGCCACCAAACTCTTGTCAATGGAATCTTTGATAATCTTCTTCACTTTGACTTCACCCTTGGTGTACTTTTTCTTTGTAACAACTGGTTCATTTGATGAAAGCTCAAGGATTTTACCCTTCACGTAATCCAACACTTCTTGATCTTCCAATGTCAGATCAAGAGAATCTTCCATCTGTGATAGTCAGACTTTTCACGGACCTTGTCTTCAGCTGGGAAGTGGGATGAGGAACCCATTGAGCCTTTTTTCCTTTCTAACTGTCTTCGGTGATTTCTCTTCCACTCTTGCTTGGGATTTGTCTTCACCTAAGCTCTGATACCATGTTAAATTTAGGTATGTTCTATGCTTAGAGAAATTTACTTCAATTTTTCATATTATCCCAATGTCAATATTCAGATTAGCAATCACATCAACATGATAGTAAAGTGCAGATAGAACATAAACATAAATAGTAGAAGACATGCCAATACAAGAGGACACAAGATGTGGCACCAGCCAGGGACAAACCCAAATGTGGGGAAACCCTTGATCAATTCTTCTTATATTCTTCAATAGTTCAGCAGAGAGAAAGAGATAGAGTACAATGATTTGAAGTTAATACTTAACTTGCCAAATAGGAGATCAAAGATCTTTCTCGTGATGACAATGCAATGAGGTTGCAATTCTGATACCAAGGACTGTAGATATGTAGCAGATGATAGTCCTAGAACAACTCAACAAATTACCTAGAATACTGAGGCTTTCCTTCAATAAGACTCTCCTTCCTTCATTGTTTCACTAATCATGATAAGGCTGTTAATATGGCACTTTTCATATGCTGCAAGGACTGGTGCATTTCATGGAAGAATTGGTCATTGGTTAGGGCACAAGCTCTGAGTGCCACAACACCTTAAACACACCCCACAATCCACCTATTGACTACGGCTAGCCTTCATACAACCCCTCCAACCATACATTTCCTTATAGGGTTGCTTACCTATTAAAATTGGAAACTAGGGCAAAATTCATGTGGGTCATCTTATTCATGGCTAATAATATTTTTAGATTCTTCTCATTGAGAGGTGTAGGATTGATATAAAGATCATCCGATTCCAATAAGTATTCATGGAGATATGAATTTATTTTGATTATGGAATTATTATCAAGCTGACCTACAACTCCTGTAGGCTCAGAAGCCCAACAGTCGCATCTATTAAAACAACGTTGTGTATAAATATAGGAGGACCTTTCCTTATTTCGACTCACTCATATCATCACATCACTCTCTCTCTACTGCGTAGAAAAGAGTCTCTTCTCTACTACGTAGAAAAGGGTCTCTCCCTCACACATGTGAAGCTGGAAGCTGCTGAAACGGAAGCTACAACTGCAGAAGTAAATTTTGACCTACATGGACTAGAATATCTCCTCATCTAAACTATGCTATAGGTTCATCTGAACCTCCTTTTAAAGCTGCAACTTTTGATGGTGGAATCAAGTCAATCCGACGAACGGTTTGCAAGATATCGACTGCCCTAGTTTGAAGCTGCTAAAACTGAAGCTACAACTGCAGAAGTAAAGTTTGACCTACGTGAACTAGAATATATCCTTATATAAACTACACTGTAGGTTTATTTGAACCTCCTCTGAAAGCCACAACTTTTGGTGGTGGAATTAAGTTAATTCGACGGACGGTTTACAAGATATCGACTGCCCTAGTTTGAAGGAAGCTGCTGAAACTGAAGCTGCAACTGTAGAAGTGAAGTTTTACCTGTGTGGACTAGAATATCTCCTCATATGAACTGTACTATAGGTTCATATGAAACTCCTCTTAAAGCCACAACTTTTGGTGGTGGAAACAAGTCGATCTGACGATTGGTTTGTGAGATATCGTCTACCCTAGTTTGATGATGAAGTCACTAATGTTGATGTTGTTGATCTAGGGTTTGCTACTTTTGATATAAATCATATTTATTGTACTATTTCTCTCTACTAAATATTGAAGATAAAATAATATTTGATTAAAGGGTTTCCCCACACATTATGGGGTTTGTCCCTGGCTAGCCGCCACATCATGTGTCTCTTGTCTTGGCTTATTTTTTGTCGATCGTTTATTGTTCTATCTGCACTTTTCTTTATGTACATGTGATTGCTAATCTGTGTAATATAATAAGAAAAAGAAGTAAATTTTTATAAGCATAGAACATACCATAACTTAACATGGTATCAGATCTGACGTGAAGACAAAGCCCGAGCAAGAGCAAGAGAAATCACTGAAGAGAAGATTGGCAAGGCTATCTTAAAAGAACGATGGGGTCTTCAACACTCTTTCCTGCCAAAGACAAGCTCCGTGAGAAAGCTGACTATCACGGATGGAAGATGTCTATCGATCTAACCCTTGAAGATCAAGGAGTGTTGGATTATGTGAGAGGAAATATTATTGAGCCTCCATCAAATGCACCTCCTGCTGCCAGAAACAAATGGAAGAATGAAGAAGTTAAAGCGAAGGAGATCATCCGGGACCCTATCGACAAGCACTTGGTGGCCTACATCTCTAAACTGGACACCTCCAAGGAAATCTACGATAGACTGGTGAGTTTATTTAAAGTTAATGGTGCAAATCAAGTTTTGTTTCTTAGAAATAAACTAAGGAAAATCAAGAAGGGTAAAAATGAGAGTATGCAAGCATACTTCTTAAGAATCACCAAGATCAAGAATGATCTCCTATCTATTGGGAAGACTATTACTGACAAAGAAATGGTGCTCACGACTCTTGGGGGATTATCATCCGAATGGTACGTGTTCAGGACTACTCTTCTGAACAATAATATAATTCCTAGTTTCGAGGAATTAATGGCTAGATGCATTCAAGAAGAAACAAGGGTAGAAGAGAAAGAAATGCCCTTGCCTAAAGGTCCTCCTGCTGCTTTTTCTTCTCATGCTAAGAAAAGAAATAATTTAGGGTCTAAATTGAAAAGAAAGGCTAGACCTAAGGGTGGAAGAAAAGGACGATGTTACATTTGCAATAAAGCATGTCACTATGCAAGGGAATGCCCTGATAGAAAGGACTCTCATCATGACGATGATCAAAATCCCTCTCATGGTAATCGAAGGAATGGAAAATTCAATAGCAAAGGTAAAAGGAATGTTGGAAATAAAGGAAGAGGGCAACCATTCAAGAAGGCTAGAAATTCCAGGTATGAATCTAACATTGTTGACAATAAGCAGGCTGAATATTATCTACTAGCTACTCTATCTACCTCTGCTCTTCAAATCAATGGGGATTTGGCTCATTTATAGTGGTGCCTCATGACACTTAAACTGGTTACAAAGACGTACTCCAAATCTGGAGAGAAAGAAACTAACCTGGAAATTGTTCTTGAGATGACATGAAATACCCGTGAAAGGTGTGGCATGTTTTCTCTCAAATTGAATCAAGGTAATACAATTCACTTACAAGATGTATTATATGTACCTGATCTCAAAAAGAACTTGGTATCCATCTCGGCAATGGAAGACAAAGGCTACAAGGTAACCTTCAGTGATGAAAAGGTACGCATATGGAAAAATAATGTTAAAGATGCTTTCACTCTTGGGTTTCAAGTTGATTCTTTATATTAGATCGGTGGAAGTCCACTAGGTGTCATGTCTTGTGACACAACCCTTCAGTCCGAAATTTGGCATCAGAGGTTTGCCCACCTTCATTATAAATCTCTACTTGGTGTAAGAAAAATGGTGACAAGGATGTCTAAATTCCAAGTAGAGAAAGAAGGTGTATGTCCAGGATGTGCCGAAGGAAAGCTCAAAAGGGGACCATTCCCCTCAAGCCAAAGCAAGACCTCTGATATATTACAGTTGGTTTAATCAGGCATATCTGAGGCTGGCATTAAGACGGAGACTACTGCATCAAATACTCCTGAGCAAAATGGTGTGGCGGAAAGGAAGAATTTACTATTGTGGAAGCTATCTCTATGGGTAGATGATGTAACAATGCTTGATTTGGAGGAACCCATGGATCCTATTTATCCACCTGAGCCTTCCTCTTCTAGGAAGAGGCCTTCATGGCTTAGGGGATACTTGATGATGTTGAAGGACATGCTGGACCCTGAGGAACCTTTTGTGAAACTAAGAAACCTAATAGGTATCAGGGATACTTGACCATCATGAGCACGATCATACAAAATGAGCCTTCACCATTCTCAGATGTTGTCAAGCATCAAGTATGGAAGGATGCCATGACCGAAGAATATGAGTCTATTATGAAGAATGATGTTTGGGAAGTAGTTCCCAGACCCTAGGACAAGACAGTTGTTACTTCCAAATGGCTTTACAAGATAAAGCATGTAGCAGATGGAAGTACGTAAAAGTATAAGGCTCATTTTGTTGCTCGTGGTTTCTCTCAGAATGAAGGTATAGACTATGATGAGATATTTGCACCTATTGCTAGATATACGACCATCCACTCAATCATAGCCCTTTCCACTTCAAAAGGATGGAACCTACATCAGATGGATGTCAATACCGTGTTCTTGCACAACTCGATCAAAGAAGAGGTCTACGTGGAGCAACCCAAAGGATTTGAGATTTATGATTGAAAATCTCATGTATGCAGGTTGAAGAAGGCTCTCTATGGGCTAAAGCAAGCACCCCGAGCATGGTATGAGAGGATCGATAGCTACTTGTTGAAGTTGGGATTCACTAGGAATGAAGTCGATCCTAACCTTTACTTAAGGTTGAATATGACAAACCTCTCTGACTGGTGCTATGCGTGGATGACCTCTTTCTAACAGGTGCATACCCTCTCATTCACAAATGTATGAGGGAGTTGGCTTCTGAATTTGAAATGAAGAACCAAGGACTTGAAGTGTGGGAAAAGCCAAGGGAAATTTTCCTATCTCAAGGAAAATATGTGGCGAAGATTCTGAAAAGATTTGGTATGATGGACTACAAGCCTGTGACTACCTCAAGGATCTTAAATTTCGGAAGTTATATGGTAGTAATGTCGGACCAGATTTGGGAAATGCCTTTGAGTTTCAAAAACTCATTCGTGTTGATGTTCTTGGTGAACCTCTGTCCAAACATATGTTTTGCAGTTAGCATTGTGAGATCATATTTTGTTGAGCCTCACTTTATTGGTGCCAAGAATCTTTTGAGATGTCTTCAAGACACAATCTCTCATGGATTGGGATACACTATCGGAAATATGAAACTGCACGACTATTCGAATGCTGATTAGGCAGGTAGTGTGGAGGATCACTGGAGCACTTTTGTTGCTATTTCTCTTTGGATTCTGCTTCGATATAATGGATGAGCAGGAAGAAGAAGTTAGTTTCCATAAGCATTGTCGATACCATATACATATCTACGAGTATGATCTCATATGAAGCTACCTGGTTGGGAAAGCTCTTCAGTGAGCTGTTTGAACACATACCACTGTGATTCTCTATAAAAGCCAGAGGTGGGATTCGATTATTGAGGAATCCCGTATTCATCGATTGCTCTAGCAGATAGACATAATCTGGGATATGGTAAGCCGATGAGCAAGGAGGATCCATCCCATTAAGATGATGTATAGGTTGATACACCTTGTCAAAGCCCCAAGGAAAGATCTAATCTGTGATTTTCCCAAATGACTTGGAGTCGTCAAGAAACCCTTGTACAAGGGTCTTGCATGTTGCATAAATTAAGCTTTGGGAGCTCTGAGGGCTTATGGTTCTTACTGGAGCAACATATGACCACAGGGTGACTCACCCTCCCCTGGTGGTGTGCACTGGAACAATATGATTCACTCTCTTGTGGGACAAGATGATTCGCTCTCATGTGGAATAGGTTGATTTGCTCTCCTGTGTAGCAGGATGATTAGTTCTCCTGTGAGGCCTGGATTGATGTGTTCTCCATGGCGATTGTAGTAGGATTGATGTGTTCTTCTGTGAGGCTTGGATTGATGTGTTCTCCATGAAGATTGTAGCAGGATTGATGTGTTCTTCTATGAGGATAGGATTGATTAGTTCTCCTGTTGAGGCATCCTACCCATGCAGTCTGGGACTCATGGGAAGTACCTCTCATATGACAAATGAGCCAGGAAATGAAGTTAGGGACCATAGTATACGATTGGATGCATCATTGTATCCTACCGTACTCCTACGCTAGAGGACCTCCATGATTTGTAGATGATCAATGATACTGGTTTTGGGACAGTGGCTAGATTTGTAGCATACGTATGACACAACTCATGTCGGTTGAGCACTAAGTTACGACTGTGGTAATACTCTGGATCTGATTCATGTCAGTGCAGTATGGTCTGGACAGCGAGAGTTGGTACATTACTATGACTCTGACCGGGGTCATGTAGCTATGGGACCAGTGGTACACTCTCTGAGACTGCGATACTAGTCTGGGACCAGTGGTAGGAGTGGTACTTACTATGAAGCTGACTTCGGGTTGGTTGAGACTGGTTTGGGACTAGTGGTACACACTTTGAGACTAACTTTGAGTCAGTGGAGGATGATGCTGGTCTAGGACCAGTGGAGTTGTACTCACTATGACACTAACTTTGAGCTGGTTGAGACTGGTCTGGGACTAGTGGTACATACTCTGAGACTGACTTTGAGTTAGTATGATACATCCTCGATCATTTCTTCTTCTTCATAATTCAGAAAAAAGCAGAGTAGAACAAAACAAAGCAGAGAAACACATAACAAAGCAGAGCCGTACAGATCAGTACAGGGCAGAACAAGACAAAGCAGATCAGGTAGAATAGAGTAGAGCAGGGCAAGGGTCAGGTTGTACAAGGCATTTCATTTGATGGATGAATAGTAACAACCGATAAACAGATTGCAGATGAAGTTCTCCCTAGTTGAGAGGGAGTGTTAAAATTGGCAACTAGGGCCAAACTTCATGTGGGTCATCTTATTCATGGTTGATAATATTTTATCAGATTCCTCTCGTTGAGAGGTGTAGGATTGATATAAAGATCATCTAATTCCGATAAGTATTCATGGAGATATGAATTTATTTTGATTATGGAATTATTATCAAGGCGACCTACAACTCATGTAGGCTCAGAAGCCCAACAGTCACATCTCTTCAAACACCAACTTTGTGTATAAATATAGGAGGACTTTTCCTCATTTGGACTCACTCATCTCATCACATCTCTCTCTCTCTCTCTACTGCGCAGAAAAGAGTCTCTTCTCTACTGTGCAGAAAATGGTCTCTCCCTCACACATGTGAAGCCGGAAGCTGCTGAAACTGAAGCTGCAACTACAGAAGTAAAGTTTGACCTATGTGGACTAGAAGATCTCCTCATCTGAACTATACTTTAGGTTCATTTAAACCTCCTCTGAAAGCTGCAACTTTTTGTGGTGGAATCAAGTCAATCCAACGAACGATTTGTAAGATATCAACTGCCCTAGTTTGAAGGAAGCTGCTGAAACTGAAGCTGCAACTACAAAAGTAAAGTTTGACCTTCGTGGACTAGAATATCCCCTCATCTGAACTGCACTATAGGTTCATCTAAACCTCCTCTAAAAACCGCAACTTTTGGTGGTGGAATCAAGTCAATTCCACAGACGATTTGCAAGATATTGACTGCCCTAATTTGAAGGAAGCTGCTGAAACTGAAGCTGCAACTGCAGAAGTGAAGTTTGACCTGCGTGGACTAGAATATCTCTTCATCTAAACTATTTTGTAGGTTCATCTAAACCTCTTCTGAAAGCCACAACTTTTGGTGGTGGAATCAAGTCGATCCGATGATCGGTTTGTGAGATATCGTCTGCCCTAGTTTGACGATGAAGCCGTTAATGTTGATGTTGTTGATATAGGGTTTTCTACTCCTGATATAAATCAGATTTATTGTACTATTTCTCTCTGCTGAATTATTGAAGATAAAAGAATATTTGATCAAAGGGTTTCCCCACACATTGTGGGGTTTGTCCCTAGCTAGCCACCACATCATATGTCTCTTGTCTTGGCTTGTTTTCTGTCGATCATTTAATGTTCTATCTGCACTTTACTTTATGTACATGTGATTGCTAATTTGTGGAATATAATAAGAAAAAGAAGTAAATTGTTATAAGCATAGAACATA
>APFE030000868.1:17716-62747 GCA_000404065.3 Pinus taeda
TTGTACTATTTCTCTCTGTTGAATTATTGAAGATAAAAGAAGATTTGATCAAAGGGTTTCCCACACATTGTGGGGTTTGTCCCTGGCTAGCCGCCACATCTTGTGTCTCTTGTCTTGGCTTGTTTTCTGTCGATCATTTAATGTTCTATCTGCACTTTACTTTATGTACATGTGATTGCTAATTTGTGGAATATAATAAGAAAAAGAAGTAAATTGTTATAAGCATAGAACATACCATAACTTAACATTACCTTTTAAATGCAACTCCTAAAAAGGTCTCCAACTGTTGGCTATGGACTACGGCCTAGCCCAGCAGTGGACTGTAACTTTGATCCCTTCAAACAGTGACCCAATCAGCCCTTAAACAATAGTTTCTTTCTCCTCCTTTAAGTGGCTTCTACTTCCCTGAAAATCGAGCTCAAGACCAACCTTATCATGCCTAAACAACCTTGAATGAGATCACGTTGTCACCTACAACAATGTGGTATTAACACAGAACCTTCACACAGATGTAGTACTCCTTTTTCTGTGGCTAGGTCCACACTTCTAATTGTGTCTAAGAATCCCTTTCAATTTGTGATAAGAGATCCTCTAATTGTGGCTTTAAGCCTTCATATGTTGCTGATTAGGGCCTCAAAAACTGCAGTTAGGAGAGCTATGTATAAGGCCTTTTCATGACAGTAAATAGGATCCTCCCAAGAGTACATATGGGTATCTCTTGACAACAGATTAGGGTTGTTGATGAGGGCTCCTACTGCTGTGTAATAAGGCATGATTTTAGGGAATGAAGGCACCTCTAAGACAATGACCATACATCCTTAGGGCATGGCTAGATCTCCCTTTTGGATAGTGGCTAGGCTTCGTCCATTAACTACGTATAGAACCCTTCCTCCACTGCGTCTAGGGCTTCTCCCTCTTGATCTCTCTAGCTACCAAACCCAAACGAGTGGAGAGAAATCTTAGGAGAAGTGTGTGTGAAAAATGACTTGAAGACGTCTTCTATTTATAATGAAACGTTGACAATAAGTTGGGATAATTTGGTTGCTGGCTAACCTTGACAAATTGTCAAGTAACACAAATAAATTCATATCTCCATGAATACATGTCGGAATTGGATGATCTTTAGATCAATCCTACACCTCTCGATGAGAGGAATCCAAGAAAAATATCATTTGCAATAAATAAAAATACCCACATGGAGTTTGGCCCTAGTTTCCAATTTTAACAGTTAAGCCATCAACCAATGTTTATGTCCAACCCCACCTGTATCATGTATAACGTGATTTTCAAAGGAGTCAATATTGGTGAAAGCATAATGTCCCTCTCTGAATGATCACACCAAGGGAAAAAAAAATATAAAAAAGACACCAGTGGAATTTTGATGATAAAAGAGAGATGAAGCTCACTCTTTAGGCATGCACAATCATTTTCTCATAAAAATTTATAGAGATCTTGTGGCTTTTGAGTGCTAAGAGTGAAACCCGTGAATGAATTAGATTTGGTAGTGAAACAAATCCACCCTAGTTGATCAAAAAAAAAATACCACTCAAATATTTCACTAGTATTTATTGCTAAAGATTCATCTCATTGCTAGGTCATGTGTACCACCAGAGACTGTGGGATTTTTGGAGGTCATATTTTCCATCTACAGTTTGTGTAGGAAAAAGGGGGCTGATTCACTCATTGCTAGACTTTGGGATCACTTGAGGAGGTCGTACCAGTTATTATCAGTAAGTTGAAGGTATTTTTTGTGGGTAGTTTCACCCAGATTTTTGCTGACCTATCTAGTGCCAATTTTTTCTTAGAAATTCAAGCCATCATTTGCCAAGCCGTGGCATAAAAAAGGGAGGGTCAAACTAGCCAACAAATATGCTCTAGTATAGTGATTCACAACATGTTCTTTACTTAGGTTAGATACTTCATTCAACCATATGCCCATTAATCCATTTACCAATCACATTAGACATTATATAACAGTAACTGACGAAAGAACATAAATGATATATGTGAAAGACAAGCTAAGACAAAAAGGCATGAGAATATGGCTCAAGCCAGGGAAAAACCCCAAGATGGGGAAAACCCTTGATCAAGTCTTATTATTATCATAAAATTATCAATAGAGAAAGAGAGAGAGTACAATGATATAAAATAAATTTTCAATATGAAGATTAGGCATCAATGCTCTTAGATCCATTCAATCTTGTAATCTGGGGATTCTAGTCATAGAGGACAAATCATATTGTTGTAGAAGATTGGTCTAGTTAGCGCAACAACAATCCACTTCTTTCTAAGTTCTCTGATCAAAAAATCCTCCTTTCTATTACAACCTTCCTTATTTCACATGATGTTCCCTTTCACTGGCTTAGGGAGCTGGTTTATGACCACATTAAGGTCACCGTTGATATTATCTTTGTGGTTCTAGATTAGGGCTTCTGAAGCATGTTGCTCCAGCCCTTGAATATCTGCAAACAGTGAACCTTTTTCTTCTTACAAGGGCTCTATTATTTGTATTAGTCCTAGCATGTTTTTAGGTTTCCATGTCATCCTCAACAAGCACTCGAATACTATCATATAATATTAGTGGCTTTCAATTGTATTTCAGCTTCCTCGGCAAGTGATTCAAGGCTTGTGGTCAAGCTGTGAGAATATCTTCTAGCTGTGGCCAAACTACAAGAAGAAGTCCCATACGAAACAAGTCACAACCCATATATAAGATTGTCCTTAACCATAGTGAAGCACTGCTTCCAAACTTGGACCTGTTATGACAAAGCCCTAACCAAAACAGTGCTAGCCATAACCAGAATTTATCCTCCTTAATCTTCCTTGCCACAGAGATATCTTTTTCTTTTGATTGATGTGTTCCAAATGAGAGAGAATTCTCCTCTATATATACAATTTAGTGGATTTGATTTGGCGTGACTTTTGATCTTCTTAAGCCAACATATAGTTGAGGCTGACCTAAATAATTTACATGAGAGAAACATAAATTCAAAATACCACTTCTACTTATCCAAATTTGATGATCTTTAGATCGATTTTGGTCCTCTAGAAAAGAGGAATTTAATTACAGAATTATCTTCCCCAAAGGATCTGTTCAAATTGGAATTTGGCTCTAGTTTCCATTTTTAACAAAAATAACCATCAATATTTGTTTCTAGCATTTTGCACTGAATTCACAATAGTATGCTAAAAAGTGTCATTTCAATGTCTAAAATTAGGATATATAAATGTGAGATATATAGTCTATATATTTGGGTTATCTCCTTTTAAAATATGAGTTTTTTTAGGCTACATGTTAATTGTTTGAGCTTTGAAGATTGAAGAAATTCTTGAATGGACTTCGTAAATACTCGAATGAATGGACTAAGGCAGTGGTACCATAAATTGTGTTATTTCAAAGATTTGAATTCCATATTTTCACAAAATACAACGTCCTCAATAAATACTTATATGTATAAATACTTATGTTTAGGAGTATATATGTGTTGGAGCGGCTCGTATATGTTTTACTATAATCCTGATGTTGACAAGCTCTAGCTGACATTTTTCATCAATTTCTCATAGAATATGCAAAAGGAAATGATTGTCAAAATGTGGAAAAAATTACATTTCTCCTGATTTCTTTTTTTATTGTTCATGACAAGATAATCATGTTGTGGGAATGAGTTATCCTACAATCTGTTTCAATTTGTGGATTTTTTTTTCCTCCCATTTTTTTACAAGGATGTAGATTTCATTTTCGTGTTGATGGTTTCTGCATGTTATCTAGCCCCAAATGTTGGTAATGGAGTGGATCATGAGAAGTAGTCATGGACTCAGACTCTATCAGAGGTTAATGTTACAATACCACTTTCACTTGGCATCAAAAAAAATTTAATGGTCTGTGACATAAAGAAGAGTTATTGAACGATGGGGTTGAAAGGGAAACCTCATGTCTTAGTTGTAAGTCATTTATTTGTATTTCTTAGCTGTAAGTTATCTTTTTTATTTTGAGCTTTATTAGATCAATTATTTCAATAATCCAATATGCATGGCTTGTATTTCTCACCCAATGTTAATTACTTAACATGGTTGATATAACATTCAATTCTAGGCCACTTTTATTTTAAGTCGAAGATTTTATCGATTAAAAGGATGTTCATATTTTGATTGGTTTACTTGGAACTTGATTTTAAAAATTTTTGCAAATTCCACGTGGATGTTATTTTTTTCAGAGTGAGCTCTTTACACCATTAAGGTTAGATGAGTCCTAGAACATAGGTATACAACAAGCACATCTTTGGCCTTTGTTGTGTATCTATTATTATTTATATCATTTATGGATAGTTATTGATTGATGTAAAATAGAGGATGGGAAGGTCCTACCAACTCTCTTGACAAAACAAAATCAAATGGAGTGGTAGAATTGTGTTTTAAAGGGTGAGTCAGAAATCAGTACTTGAAAGGTAGAACTTGAGAATAACAAACTACCTAATATGCATCTAGAGACACAACAGACCGTGGCAAAAAAATCGTGGTATTGACAAGTCTTCGCTGCAAACAAGCTCTAACTATTAGACCACTACCAAAATTTCAGTTATCTACAATGGAAATAATGACTCTAGCTTTATTTGTATGAATAACGACTTTATCCATCGTCTTGTTCGTTTTCTATGAATGATTTTGATTTCGAAACTCCAACTAGTTTGTTGTTAAACTAATCAAAGCTTTGAGGACAAACATATAGTTTTCAAAGCTCTTTTCAAAATCTATTTTCTTGAGCAAATTTGTCTTTTTACTTTAGGTACTGTAGATTGCTACTGTGTGACATATGCTATGATAAAACTGTTTGGATAAATAGACAAAAGTGGTGTACAATGTAGTCTTTTTTAAATATAAAGAAACAAAATTTCCAAATACAAAGTTTATTAATTAAGAACATATTTTAGACTTCTTAGCTAAGTTATGATTATATTTCTGTAGGGGACTTTGTGTACGTTGATATTGTGTTCTCTCTTTGGGTTTTTTTAGGTAACAATGGTTAATAAGGAATTTTTTCTTGAGTAGCAGACGCACATCTTATTCTACTATCAACATGGATCTCCATGGTTTTCGGGCATGGAAACAAAAACACAAATGTCAGTGGGATCTCCAAAATCTTTGTTGGATGAATTTAATACTAATGATGATTTTGACTCCTTGTTAGATAAAGAATGTCACAAGTCAAATTCAAATAAACAGAAACAACTCAAGAATGAAGGTGAAGCTATTGATTTCTATCTAAGTCAATTTTTTTTATTTGTTGGTTGTTGTCATGTTTTGAGTGCAGACTTGTGAAATTTAAAATTTCATGTTGGTTTATGTGAAGGGAAATATATATATATATTTATCATATGTCATTCATGGTTTCTAGAGATTTGTGTTACATTTGCACAAAAGTTTAGATATCATTCAACTATCTAAACACCAAAGAACAACAACATTGAGATTTTCTTTCACTCAACCTATAAAATATTGTATATGTCTTCATCAATGCTCTTCTTCCATATGCTATCCACTTATGACATTTTCTTTGCAATATTTGGTGCATTTTCTATTTATAGGTCATTTATAGGCTATAAATGTCTTCAGAGTTTCACTTCTAATTGAGTATTCAACTAAATATATTGATTCTCTTATACATAACTATTTTTCCCTTCACCCAATTTTCATAACTTCGATAACCATTAGTTAGGGAACTGCAGCTTCGATGTTGTATTGCTTGTTTAGTAAAATATTGTCAAGACTTTAATTTATTGAAAGTTGTAGAATTTACAATTTATGAAGTTTCAAAGTCTAATTCTTTAAAGGGTGCTAGCTCAAAGGAAGAGCACCTGCTTTACAAGCAAGAGGTTGGTGGTTCTATTCCATCGTACCTTGACATCCATATGGAATGACAATGATCAATTTTTGGTGATGGAGGCTATTTTTACCATCACCAATGAGCATTGGTGAAATTTTTTCTGACCCTCACCAAAATATGAAATGGTGACAGTCAACGAATGCCACCATATATACGCATCAATAGTGACCACCCTCAAAGGTCTGTAACCATATATCATTGTTGTTGATATGAAATGGTGATGGTCATTGTCTGTCATTATATTCATTATTCGTGACAACCCTTGAATGTCACCACAACACCTATACTTCTGGAAATGCATCTTTTGGTGACGGTCAACGAACGTCATCATATATATGCACAAATAGTGACGGCCATGAAAGATCCATCACAATAAATCATTGTTCATATGAAATGGTGATGGTCACTATCCATCATTATAATCAATATCATGATAGGCCTTGAATGTCACCATAACACCTATACTTTTGGCGGCGTCACCTTTGGTGACATTCAATTTTTGGTGACTGAGGCTATGGTCTATCACCATTGCTCGTATGAAATGGTGATGGTAACTATCCATCATTATAAATCATTATTGTGATGGACTTTGAATGTCACTGCAACACTCATACTTTTGGCAATGCCACCTTTGGTGACGTCCAGTTTTTGGTGACGAAGGCTATGGTCCATCACCATTGTTCATATGAAATGGTGATAGTCGCTATCCTTCATTATAAATCATTATTGGTGATGGAATTTTAATGTCACCAAAACACCTATACTTTTGGCGACACCACTTTTGGTGACGTTTAGTTTCTAGTGACGAAGGCTCTTTTGACTGTCACCAATGAGCTTATGGTGACATTTTTCGCCCCTCACCAATGTCCTTTTTTCTTATAGTGAAATTTAATGGTTTTTGGATGAAGAAGGAGGATTTACACCATTGTATCTTCTCCACTTGGACTAGAAACTATGATATTCACCTATGTTTGAGGATATTTTTTACTGCCAAAATTGATACAACAAAATTTAGATCACGTTTTAAATGAGGGACCATGGTTTTGGGGTAGTGCATATCTTTTTATGATCCCATGATTTTCAGGCTATGACATTTATACAATGGTTGTATCCAAAATTCTAGTATGGGTCGGGTTACATAATTTTCCCCTACATTTCTGTAATTACAAAGTGTTAGAAGGAATCGACAATTCTTTGGTAAAGTTCCTAAAGGTGGATGCAAATAGAGTCACAAAAGGAATTTTTAATTTTGCAAGATCTGTGTAGAGGTGGACCTTAGTAAAGGTTTACCTGATTACATTATTCTAAGTCATAATAAATTGTAGTGGCCTTAGTTTCTAGATTTTTAAAATAAAACATTTCAAATGTCATATTTGTCTTCAAACCAAACATCTTAAAAAATCATGTCCTCAAGCAAAGAAAGACCCCAAAAGAAAAAAGATACAAGCCCAAATTCCAAAGGTATGGTAGTTCCTAGATTCATAGGATGTTGAAGCAAAGGAAGAAGAAACCCCAGAAAATACTACAAATAATGTTAAACAGTTATCCCAAGAAATCATAGAAAAGAGAGGGGTGGAGAAAATAGTTCTAATGGTTCCATTTTTGTCCAAAATAACAACGAATTTAGCTCAACAACAACATAATGAGAATCCTTTCTCTTCAAAAGAAGTAAGAAGCACCAAAATAATTCATGCATCAGAGAGCTCAAACTCTGATAAAGAAACTTCAATAAATGTAGAAGTTAATCACATGGAAATTGTCTCTTCCACTCCCAACTCTGGTGGTTGGTGAAAATTGGAGAAAACGAAGGGTAGAAAATAATAGTTTTTTTTTTTTTTTTTGGTTTTTATTTCTTGGGTACCAGGTAAGGTTGGTTTGCTTGAATTCTTTTTAGCATCCGCAACATGTAATTTTGTTCTTTTGAATAAAATTGTGATTTTCTTTGGGGAAAAACATTTAACAATATTATTAAACATAGGTATTTATCCACATTTTATCATGGAGATGCTTAATATGTAAATATGTTTTGTTACAATACCATGAACCAATACCGTATCAACACTACATGCCCAAGAAAAAACATTTCATATGCACTAACATTTATGTATCAATGGGCAATACCGAGACTAGCAATCATTCTTGCAAAGGCCCCCCAAGGTTTGCTTTTGGGTTCCCCTATTGCAATTTAGTAGATATTCTAGTTCATTGTCCTTGTTGAGGATCAGTGATTTATATAATTCCTATGATACACATGTAGGAGATACTCACCTTATGTTTTTTCTAATTTTACACACTTCCTTCCTTAGCCATTTCACTCCTTTAGTCAATTCTTCTTGGAGGGAGGCTTCATGAATTCCTCACTTTGTCACTTCAACTAGTCTGGGAATAAGTTATTGGTGTTGGTCCCTTCTCTCTCTGAATATTTGGTTGTGCTCACATTCTCTTGTGAATTCCTCGATCAATTTCAGTACTGTCAAAATTACTCCTGTGATTTCAGTTGTTGTGAGTAATTCTAAGGTTGTTTCAAGGTAGTTAAAAGTTCCCAGGTTGTTTTAGTGTTGGGTGAATTACTCTAAATTACTTGCATTCTCTATCTGTGAGTACCACCATGCATAAACACATAATGCATCCCATAGGAGGCATAAGAATTCAAGGTTTTGAGGGGTGCTCCAGAACCATTGAGGCAGACATGTTTGCAACAACCAAAGCAAGGGAAGCACCCAGGAGTTGTCACACAAGCACATCATCTTGCATTAGGGTTGAAATTTAGTTAGTTGAGGAAGAAATAATGCAAGAAAATAGATCCCTCTATGATTATGAAATCAATATTTTTGTTTCTATGAGTTGGGTTCTAGATGAAATTGAGATTAGAGGTAGAAGAAATTAGTATCTATAGGAAATTCAACTTTATTAGCACATCAATACCTTGATAGGAAAAATTATGCAGGACAAAGGCTACGAGTGCATAGAGATGGATTCCATTGTAGAGGATATCCATCATGAACCAACACACTCGTATCATGAGCATCAGAGCTTAAGGATTTATCACCCAAAAGAACTCCTCAACTGCAAATACTCTCATGTTCCAAATGCCCCTAACACCAGTATTGTTTATATCTAGGTATCTAATTCCTTAAGATGATGTAGAATAGTATTATGTTAGATATTTCCTATAATTGTAGCCCTAGACTGCTATATTATACCTCTATTTTGGACATTTATTGTTTTTCTAGAACATTATCATATTCTTGATCTCCCTCAAAGAACTAGTTTAGCTGCGATTTAATATGGAGATCTAACAATTACTCACCCTTTGTCACTATCTCTTTTTCTTTCTAGTAAATGGTAGTAGAAGCAAGCTGGGTATATATATAATTTTGTAGTTTGTATAATGGAAATGCTATTAAAAAAATACACTAATCATGTTGAAGACATAGAATGTGAATTTGTACCATTGGAAGTTGGTGAAGTGATGTCTGATAGCCCATTTCTATGGAAAATGGATGTGAATTTCTATAGGAGAGAAAAAAATGGCTTGGGTATAGGTGGTTAGTCCTACATCATTTATCCACATAGCAAGAAAGCTAAAGCTTCATTAATGGTAATGGACCAAGGGAATACTAGTAGCTCCAATAGAATAAACAAGAAATAGGTATCCTTCATAGTTGATGGTCTAATGGACTTGGAGAGAGTAGGGGAACCATGAATTGAAATGATGGCATCAAAATAAAAAGAAGGAATAGTATTGGAGTTAGGAAGTTGAATAGTTGGAGGTGCATGACCTTCTAACCAATCTAGTAAACAATTCTCAAATGCATTATTGTAAGTACATAGTATGAATATGCATGATTGAATCATGAAAAGAGTGCTTGTGTAAAATATTAAAAGAAATATAAGGATTCAAATAGCCTTAGGCATAAATGAAACATAAATATCCTTAGGAAAAAATGGATCATAAATATCCTTATGAAGAAATAAAAATGCCTTAGGAAGGCAAATAATTCAATTCGAATACTTCCACTTGTGTAATTCATTATTACAATGTTTGGATTCTAAAACTTTTAACCGAATTCACAATTCCAAAACAAGTTTGAAATTTGTAATGGGAAGCAAGACAAAATGGCATTTAACAAATTTGTAATGAAATGCAAGGAACCATGGCTTTTAACATGTACTATGTTGTTATTGACTTCATGCAATGCCAAATAAATAGTGTAAGAAACACAATCAAAATTTGTTATAAACAATAACATTATAGAATATAATCAACAACGTTAAACTTCACAAACGTCCATGTTGAAATCTACATACATACTAAATAGATCATCATACATCAAAATAAGTATGTGTCTATTTCAAAACAGGGTTCAAATTTTTAATTTAGTTATGAGTAACTATTAGGTGGATGGTGGAGATTTAGCCTCCATAAAATATGTTGGAATATTCATATTAGTGTTCATAATCAAGAGTTAACATTTATCTCGAAGTTGTTATAATCTTTTAATTTAATTTATCTCAAATTAATTAATTAAAGAAAAATTCATATCAACACGTGTAATATTGGACATGTGTTATTGATAATCCATGTATTGTAACAAAATTTATTTACAAGTTAAGAATTTCCATAGTAAAGTGAGGAGTGACTCTCCATGGTTAATAATATTTTTATATGTTTTTTAAAATGTATATATGCTTAGCTCATCTCTTGATTATTTTTATAATTAATAACGTTAATAACTTAAATTAAAATTACAATTTAGTTAATTTTTATGATTTTTTTTAATGTGAATAATTTACTATGTATCATAGGGTAAGTGTTTTGATGTTTATCATGTATTAATGTCTAGAGGAGTTTACCATCTATTTGATTTATATGACTTATGCTTATAACTATCCTATTCTTAACTTATTAAAAATAAATAAAAACTTTGTATCGTTATAAAATCATTTTTTATTAAATGATAATATTTTATAAAAAAATTATCTTCACTTTATAATAACAATTTAATTAGTAATGGGAAATAAAACTAATTACCATAAAATTCTATAAATATACACTTAAAATAATAAGAAATATAATTTAATGTAATGCTTTCAAATATACAAGTAAAAATTTCTAATTTATTAAAAAAAAAAAAATTTTGAACCATGCTCAAACCAGTAAATATTTGAGCTTTGTGAATCCCTAGTGGAAAGGCCCTTCAACCCTAAGTGTTTTGAAAAATTCTTGCCATATATTTCTCTTCCTACAGTGAAAGCCATTGGAGGAATGACAATCCTTCTTACAGTCAAATAGTCATAGATGGATGTGTAGCTAGCAAAGAAAACCCTTGAATTCAAATTCCTCTAGAGATATTTGACCTTCTAAGCAGTAACATTTGTAGCAACAAGTAAACCAAGCCAAAAGACAAAGACCAGGTAGTTGTTTGTCGAAATTAGTTGTATATCCTCAATATGAAATTTGACCTAACCTGATTGGGGAGTTTATGTAGTAGATGCATGATCATGTACTCATAGGGAAATTATTGGAGATTTTTCCCTCAAAAAACGCCTTAGCCCTAATGGATCTAGATCAAATAGAAGCTAAAAGGTTAGTTCAAGCTAGATCTTAGTGCCAGAGGCTTTTTTACTCTCATATTTTCCAATCTAGAAGATCATGAGAGAGTATTTGAAAATGGACCATACTTCTTTAATTTTTCTGGAATTTGCCTCCACTAGTGGACAAAAATATTTAACCCAAACAAAGAAGACATCATGACAGCTCTAGTGTGGATCTAGATGTATTTTCTACTAAGAGAGTTATCGGCAGAGGAGATATTGGCTAGAGATGGAAATACCCTTGGGAATTATGTTAAAGCATCTAAGGCTACAAATTAAGGTCAATATACGTCATACACTCACATATGCATGCATATGAATACATATAAGTCCCTTCCATAATCGATTAACATATACTTCCAAGATGAGTTGTGGAAACAAATGATAAATTATGAGCACATCCCCTTCAAGTGTATAAGGTGTAATAAGTATGGACACTTATATCATGACTACCCAATGGTCAATCAAATTGAATCCCTAGAAATGGTACCAATCCATGTATAATATGGGCTTATTGTGGTATATAAAGGCCAACAAAATCAAAATAAATCACACCAATGTCAAAACACAATAGAAAGGAAAGAAGGGGTGATGAATCAAAAATAAGGTGCAATGAATTGGTTTGATCCACTAATTTCATTATGTAATGATGATATCCCTAGCTAATACCAATCAAAGGAAATGGAAATGCATGAGAAAGTGGGACTTGCCTCAACCTATGTTAGTGGGATTCATGTAGAGGCCCCAGATGCTCCAAATCATACAATAACCTCGTCTTCACCTCTAATGGAAAACCTGGTGCCATATGATCTTCCTCCCTTTGATTCTTTTGCCCCACCATTTTATCCACCTACAGTACTGCAGGAAGTGATGCAGAATGCTGATATGAACCCAAATCAGTCTAGTGAGATGGAGATGATCCTGGACGCATTTAATCTACCACAAAGAGTAAAATATTGCCAAGGTAAGGAACCTTTCACCCTTCTTGAACAACAAGTGTCCATGATAGGTTGAGTGTACTTTAAATACAAACATATAGTTGTTAAAATGGGTTCCAGTGTAGAAATTAATATAGATTTTCTATTATTGATGAAATTGAACAGAAAACAATAGATTACAAATTTCCTCTATAATTTTGTGGAGTGGAAATCACAATTTAGAAACACATACAACCATAAAAAACCAAAAGAACATAATGATTTTGAAAGGGATCCCAACAGTGAGAAACCCCTCTGCTACTTTTCATTAATTATATGAGATTGAGAAACTATTATGATGTCTTTCTCCAACTCTGAAGCACATCCTAAACTATAAAAAATTTCTCTTGTTGACTGTCCTTCTCTGGCCAACACTTGGCCAATTCAATCCTCCAAATTCCTCCTATTTCCTTGTGAAATTCAAGATAATTTAAGCTCCTAAATAATAGGCAATTCCCTATTTCCTTACACAAATCCATGGGAACTGATCACTTGCTTAATTACTAAGACTATAAACTCAACTAGTATAAAATTGATAATTACAATGTGCCTTTTTCCTTTACTCCATATAGGAAATTCTACTTCCATTCATGTTTGGGCTACTTTTAGTTGATTGACTAGTTTAACTAAGAGATCAGTGAGTTAACAAAAGTTCTACTACTCAACTAACCTTCAACTAACTCAATTAATGACTTGAGCTCAGTTAACTGAGTTCAATTAAAAAAGATTGAACTAGATTGCTAAATTTTAGCAATCACCACATGCACAACTCTACTTTAATCATACAAAATTGAATTTACTAATCTAAGTGACAAGGCCATGTCACTCAAGCTAACTATAATCCAATTCATCTTGATGATGTGGAAAAGCGAATTTCTCCTTTTGACTAAGGCACTAGTCAAATGAATATTTTCTTGCTACATTTCTAACACTCCCTCTTAGCAAGAAAAGGGTTTTTCACCACCCCTATCCTACACCTATGGAACTCAAACTTGCCTCTAAACAATGGTTTTGTCAAAATATTTGCATCCTGCTCCTCAGTGGGAATGTACTACAACACCATAATTCTCCTTTGCACACAATTCCACAAGTGATGGCATCTGATATCAATGTGCTTAGACATGTCATGAAATATTGGATTCTCGGAGAGTTTAATAAAACTTTGATTATCACAATAAATCAATGTTGAATCCATATGTTAACTGCAAATCCCCATAAGTAATTTCCTCATCCATATGGCCTCATATGTTTCTTAACTTGCAGCCATGTATTCAACCTCTATTGAGTTGAGTTCCACGGACCTTTTTTTCCTGCTATACCAACAAATAGTTGCAGAACCAACACTAAAGATAGCCCAAAGTACTTTTCATATCTAATGGACTCCATACCCAATCTACATCAATGAATCCTTGGAGCTTCACTCCCTCTGTCCTCTTGTACCATAACCCATACTTGGTTGTGCCTCTGAGGTATCTTAACACATGCTTTGTTGCCTTCCAATACAACTTAGTAGGCTTCACCATTGTTATGCAACCGACTCCCAAAATATAAGAAAATATAGATCAATGACTTAAAAATTATCCTCTTTGAGGGGGGAACCTCATTTGCATTACATGAATGAATAATTCTTGGATGATACAAATGACAATACCTCCTTGGTATATAGAGGACTCTAAGGGGTCATTGTTATGTGGGATTTATGACTGCGGACATAAATATCTCCCCTAGGTCTGGTGGCTAACCTAAAACAACAGAAAGACAAAGGACCCAATTTTTTTCTTAAAGTAAGTAGATGAGGGGATGAAATCTACTTGGAATCTATCATATGTTTCACTCCTTCTTTGGCTTGAATACTCCAATCCTATCTCTGGCTACCAAAATTAGAACCAAAAACCATATAACATAATCCAAGAAGTTACGATATCTATGTAGCATCATCTAACTACTTTATTCAATAGATCAACATGGTATTGAAATATATGAAATAAGAAATCACATATAGGAAAACAATGAACTCTTTGTATTGATATAGATGGAGTGAGTTACAACCATAAATAGGTGTTGATCTTGTAGAATATCTCCTCCAAGTTGTTGACTTGTCCTTCCATTGTTGTAAAGTTTACCTCCAATCACCCCAAATGCATTAAAGGATAACTCTCATAACAACATCATAAGGGTATAATCACTCTCCAAAAGATAACCCCTTGCATATGGAAGGCTGTAAATATATAGAGGAGTGAGGTAAGTTGAGAGTTATTATCTTTTTACCAATCTTGGGATTGATATCCACTCTTGATGGGAGGATGAGATCTAAAGATAAGGGATGGAAACTCCAAGGTAGGATAGGATAGAATTTGAAAGTTTCATCTGAGGTAAATTGTTACAACATATCCTAGAAACTTCTGGAAACATGGAGTCTTTGGGATTCTATCTCTTTTTCCCAAATTTCTAGAACCAACGCAGGTGCAAAGGGGAGAAACATGTAGGTGATCAATGCAAGCAACAATGGAGCAACCTATAGGTGAACATTGTCCAGAAAGAGCTAGAGAGTGTTGGTCCTAAAGCTGGCTCAGATGATGCAGTTTAGGGAAGAAACTATGGGGAATGAGAGAATCAGTTAGGACTTTCTCGGCCTCCTCAAGTGTGAGGCACCTTCATAAGATCGTATCGATACCACAACAGTAAAGGTGTCACCAATAATGATGTAGTTTCATGCTTGGTAACAAATACATCATTTCTTTGAGTGAGAGGTATTATACTAGAAAGTATGGGTTTGGATATAAATCAAGAAATATCCATACCACAGGTTAGATGATGATATAAGAAACAATGACTCATCAGGAATAGAATCTTCAAATGTAGATTATGAATCAAGGGAAGGAATATCACACATTAGTTCCTCGAAAACTAGGGATTTATTTGACTTGGATTTGATGAACTCCAAGTCAAATTCTTGTAAAATTCAAATCCTTTTTGAGTACTTGCCCCCCAAAAATTGACGTGGAAAAATGTATGTCATACGGTTGCAATCCAAAACGACCATAGTTTTCTGAAGCAAGATGTAATGGCAAAATATTTGGATGGCTTGAACGACTGCCAAAGCCAACTTTTCTATGTGGGGATATCAGATCTCGATATCGTTAAGAGTATGACTCAGATACTAAATGGGATGTTCAGTCCCTAAATGATCTTCTTGGACCAATACCATTTCTATAGTAGAAATGGCAGTAGCAAGATACAGGAAGTAGTCACGCTGATAATCATGGTGATATAGAAGAGATGCCCAAACAAAGACATCTTTCATGGAATCAAATAATTTTTGAGTTGTGTCATCCTAATGGAAAGGAATCCCTTTTTTTAGGAACCGAGTAAATCATTTGGTAAATTTAGCATAATTAGGGACGAATATTCGTAGGAAGTTAGGTTTCGCTTGAATTCGTTGTATCTTAAAAATTGAAGCAGGTGCAGGAAAATCAACAATCACTTGTACTTTCAATGGATCAATATGAATTCCTTGTTTTGATATGACAAAACCTATAATTCAAGAAAAATTAACACAAAAAACACATTTGTGTAGGTTAAATCGAATATTATAATGTCTACAATGAAGAAAAATATCCCGAAGATGCATCAAGTGATCAGTTCGATGTTTTGAGTGAGCAGGGAGGTCATCCAAATATGGGTTAACAATGTGTTTAATATCATGAAAAGAATAACCCATGGCACGTTGAAACGTGGCCCCAACATCATTTAAACCAACTGGGAGTTTCCTATAGGTGAAAGTGCCCCAGGGACATATAAAAGTAATTTTTGGTTGGTCCGTCAAGAGAATGTTGATTTTATTATAGCCCGAAAATCCATCCAAAAATGAATAAATTTTGCATCTAGTGCAATCATCAACAATCTGGTCAATAAATGGGGTGGGATAATTGTCATTTGGACATGCACAATTCACATCCTAATAATCAAGGAACACTCAAATGGTGCCTTGTTTCTTCATGATAGGAACTACATTCAACACCCAATCAGTTAAAGGAACGGAATATATGAAACCAACTCGAAGAAGCTTTTCAACTTTAGCCTTAATACCAACAAACTTCTTGGGATGGATTGGTTGGAGGCACTACCAAACTAGTTTGGTATCAAGATACATCTTAATTTCATGTACAACTATAGTTAGGTCAATACCTGGAATCTACTTGTAGGTCCAGGAAAATACATCTCAAAACTCACGAAAAATGTCTCAATAAGTCTCGATCTCGGATGGAGAACAACATGCTCCAATATGTAGATTATCAACAACACTTGAATTAATAGAAATATCAAGAGGTATTGTCTCTTTGATATTCAAAAGGTTATTTTCTGAATTGACCTCATGAATAGACACAGAATTCATAAAAAGTTTGACATAATTGGGAAAGTATACATCGCTGAGACTATCCTCAATGGAATCAGGTAAAGAGGAATGATGGTGATTTTTGTCCCACTATACATCATCTGACATCATGACTTACGTGATGCTTTCATCGGTAGGTAACACATGTGAGAAAGGATTGGAATACGTACCATAATCCAATGATATGTCTACCCAATTAAGTGAATCAAAGGAAGAAATCACACAAGCTGAATAAATGGATTCGTAATCTAGCTCAATGGGGCTTAGCAGCATTCAGTCGCCAAATCTTTGGATGTCATTTTCTAGTACAATCCATGGATCATCCAAGATGGTAGAAGACGATATCATGTTGATATAGGATATTAGAAATCAGATTTGGGGAAGGAGAGGAGGAGAGAGTGAAAATGTTCCCATGAGTGGAGAATCCTTCAACAATCCAACTTTGACATGTCGATATGACTGTAAAGTTTTCCCTATAAGATGGAAATTCCAGTAACATGTGAATCAAAGGCAAAAAAAGTGAGTTGTTCTATGGCTACAATCCCACCTTTATGAGGAAAGGAAATCATACATAAGTAATTAGAGACGACAAAAAACATGGAATAAACCCATGTACGTCCTAATAGAATATTATAATCGAGAGGTCCATCAATAACTTTGACTTCTATGGAAACAATTTTTCCCCTTAATTCAACTTGTAGTGAGTTCAAAATCCCACAAGGTTTGTATGTTCACCCATCAAAGGCTTTCAATGTGGTAGGTGACTAACTCAGTTGAGGAGAACCAATCGCCTTCCAATAAGACATGGACATAGTACAAGTTGAGGCTCCCTCATCCATGATAAAATGATGAATATTCTTACCACGGAAAATGATTTGGATTATAAAATCTAATTGAGATGGAATCCAAGGGTTATAGCTTTCATGAGAGAGAAAACAAGGTTGGAATGCGATGGATCCAAACATCCAGTAGCTGAATGTAAAGCCTTCTTAGGGAAGGGGAGTTTTGTAATGCCTCAAGAGTTGACATAGCTAATGGATGCTGATCCAAGTCTTCAACTACGCTATAATTCTAAGCATCTCTTGCATGAGGGTTGAAATTTGACTTATGAATAACACCCTTTGGAGGTTTAATATTTAATTCAGTAGGAATCGACAGTGGAGTGGGATTTGATGAAGATGGTGCCGAAATAGTAGGTTGATTAGTAGCCTAACCATTCGGTGGATTCACATTACCATAACCCTTGTTCCGAGTAGCTACCAAAACATCAGATCTTAGCTTTGAGGAGGAAAGCATCAAAATTGTGTTAGAGGAAGATGGATCCTAAGCAACCATATGAGTCTCTTGATTAGGAAATGGGTTAGTCAACACTGCGGGAGAAGTGAAAGATTAAAGAAATTGATTCACTTTAGCACAGTGAGGACAATCATGTGTAAAGAGTTCCTCGTTGAAAATTAAGAAAGGATATCAAGGATTTTGTTTCTTAGCAAAAGACTGATTTGTTTGTTTATCCTACAAAGAGGGGTATTTATTTTTCTTACCTTTTCCTCTCTTCTTGCTTCTAGGTTGTTGTTGAGATTTTCCCTTATCAATTGAAACTTCATTTATCTTGGAAGAAAAAGCCGAAGGAGGATGGGATTGAGGGTTTTGAGAAGGTGTGGTTCAAGCAATACCAGATGGTTTACTCGTTGTCTACATGCTGATAGAACCAGTAATTCCATGAGTAGCATGATATTATTTACCAAATGGAGGAATAACAATATTCAAAGTTCTAGGAGAATTCGATATCTTATCATAGAGCATGTCAGATTGGGTATAAACCAAATCCAAATATTTCACATGAGCAATTACTTGTTCTTCAGTCATGGCTCCATCTTTGGCCACATCTTTTGTTATCAGTGCCAACAGAGATTTGGTAAACCATTCCACGAGTAATTGATCAGGAACATAAATTTTCACTAACCGGTGACGATGCCTCAACTCATGAATGTGATCTGAAATGTGAGTGGAATCTAATTGTTTGAACCTGGTTAACAGTTTCATTCTAGTTTCGTATCTGATGGGAAACTAAAAATGTGTGAAGAAGGTTGTGGCTAAGGAGCTAAAATAATGGAATGAAGCTCTAGGTAACGCAATATACCATTTAGCAGTGGTACTCTTAAGCATTCTTTGGAAAAGACGAAGTCGAATAGAATCATCGTTAAGGGAGTTTGATGAACATCATAGATGATACGTCATGACATGTGTCAATGAGTCTTCTTCTGGATTCCCATTGAATTTAGGGATATCAGAAATTGGTAGGAATAATCGGCCACCAAGGCAAATGAGCGATGGGGTCATTAGTGAACTGAGTCAAATATGGCAACTTGAGAGTGGTCACAAAAGTCAATTATCGATTAAATTCTGGTGGAGGATGACCTAGATATGAAGGAATAGTCTAGGAAGAAAACACTTGAATTACTGAATAAGGAAGGTTCTAGTAATAAGGAAACTAGATACCAGAATAAGGAGGATTCTAATAACCATAATACAAGTTACCTTGTTGACCATCCCCAGGGTAACCATGAATTTGCTGGCCTTGAAAACGCACTTGAGGAATACCCTAATAAGGTCTATATTGTTTCCTGATGGGAGTCTGCATTGTCCCATGATAAAGAAGGTTTGATTGATATTGTATCAAGTCATACACAGTCTATTCTACTGGAATTTGAGGAATATCTTGTGCAAGTGGTTGATATTGTAAAGGAACTTGTAAAGGCTGATTATGTGGGACTTGCGAGGTACCAAATACCGAAGGAATGGGTTGAGATGTGATCGCAGCGTGTACAAGTTGAGTTACATGAATTTGAACTTGTTGAGGTACAGATTGAGGAATAGGAACTTAAGATGAAGATAGCACAGGTTGGAAAGCAAACAATGAACCCAACATCAAACTAGTTTGAATGAGAAAATTAGGTTGCCAAACAGTGGCATCCATCCAAGGATGAGGAGGACCATAATAAGATTGACTACCAATTTTAGGTATACCAACAACAGGTTCCCCCCTTACAAAGGGGGAGTGGATGATGCCAACATAAGGATAGTTAGGTTGTTGAAAAGGATCTTTCCCACTAACATAAGGGCCAGCCTATTGTTCAATTGTTGGTGTAGGAGGAGGAGAAGGAGAAGGCTGAAAAACACTCATAAGAGTAGTACCAAATGGAATTATTGAAGTGGAAGACATGGGGGATGTCCATAAAATGGAAGATGCACCAAAGAAGGTATCTAATAAGTACTGATAACCTGGTGGGAAAGAAAAGCCACCATACAAGTGTGCCTCTCGTGATGTTGAAAACATAGATGTGGAAGCGACATTTGGTGTCTCAACCATGGTTGTAGATGCAGGCTAGAAGCCATATCAGTTCCATTCATGGTCAATAATCCCAATGTAAATTGTCACGTGAAATTCATGGGTAAGTCAAAAGAACCAGGAAAAGGAGTTTGTGTAGGAGGTGGAGGAAGAAGAGGATGGGTTGCATAAAGGGAAAGTCCCTCCAAATGAGTAGAAGGACAAGGCTCTTCTTATGAGATCTCCTCGATACTCACAAGTCCAAGTGGAATTGATTCACCGCTAGGACCGAGATATAGAGTAGGAAAATATGTTTGAGACAACAGAAGAGAAGATGGAACACCCATAGTAATAGGCAAAGATGAATGAGGCTCCTAAGGTTTGATGATCTTAGGAAATAAAGTTTCTCACTTAGGAAGGTCAGGTTGTATAACCTCAGGTAACAAGGTTTCAAGTAATTCACTATTGATTGTGTCAGTTTCACTGACAAGAGTAGATGTAGCCTTAGGTTTAGTACTCAAGGGGACAGATGGTTCTGGTTGATCAGATTCAGGAGGAGGACAAGAAGTAGATCCCAAGTTTCATGATTTGGTAGTTTGCATGCTTTTATGCTTCTAGCGATGGAGAAAAGTAGCCTCTGGTGGAAGACGAGGCTTATTTTGCATTATACGTGAACGATGGAGTGGGGGATCTCGTTGTTCCACCTTGGATATAAATTTTATTAACAAAAAAATAAATAAATCAAAAAGAGGGTAATCTAGGAATAAAGGATTACCAAGCAACCGTGAATTACAATATACACCTTGGAAAACCAAGGACTTAGTGTATGACAGGTAATCTCCTTGAATGTTGTGTTTGGTGTATCACATTATACAAGGTAGTAGACTCGGTTATCTATGGATGGATAGCAATGTATTGGGGACTCCAAAAATATATCTGAAGATATGTGGGAGTGTAGTCTATAGTAGTGTTTTATAATGTGTAATGATTTGATGAGAGAGTTCCCATATACATTACATGTGTGGAGCACCACCAATATACTCGAATGTATGTGGAGTATGATCCCATACACTCACATACATGGAATAGGATTTCACCCTCATGATGCAAAACTGGAAAACAATGAAAAATCCTACATTTAACGACATCGGAACATGTCTATATCCCAAACCTCTATGTGTTTTTGTTAAAGTTACAAACGATCTTTAGGTTGATTCAGTAAATTTTAAGTTGATCTTGAATTAAGTTTCAGTTTTATGGTTCACCACGAATTCACCTAAATTCCCTAATAATATGAAATGAGTAAATGGAATCTTTCTCTTGAATGAAAAGATAGCTAAGGAAGGGAAGAGACAAACAATATGCAACATATAAAATGCAGCGAACAATGTGCTCAATGCAATTCCCTTTTCATGCAATTGTTCCTAAATCAATATAGATGCAAAAACCTTAAATTCCAATGCAATATTTATTCTTTTCACCACATTTAATTTTTGAAAATGAGGAAAAATAAGATGTAAAGCCTAATCATTGATTTAAATGCACTTTTCAGAATAAGGACTATAATAACAATTCATCCAAGTGATCAATGATAAAACAAAACAAGTTTGCGAGCAACCTAAGGATATGAAAAAAGAAAAATCGAAACTAATACTTACCAAAGGAAATAAAACACAAATGAAAACCAAATGGAGGCTTCAAAGAGACCACAAGACACTCAAGTTTTAGGGAATGTCATTTGGAAGTAGACTGATAAAGGAAACACTGAGAAAACAAGGAATTTTTTTTGTAAAAACAAGGATCAACACAGGTGCAGAAGAGGAAACAATGATTTGCAACCCAGGCACAAAGAAGGCCTAGGTGGGGTGCAACACTCTATCAATAGACTAGAGGGTGCATTGGTCCTGAGAAAGAGGATTCCAACACAAAAATTGCAAACAAATCTCAATGCAATCACTTCCTATGTTTGTTATTGGCCGGTTAAAGTAGCGAAGGTTTATGAGAGGTAAACCAAACACAATGTAAAAAGAAACCACCAAGGGAGTACACCAATCCCCATTATGGTCACCAATTGTTATGCGGGATTTATGAATGCAGACAGAAATATCTCCCCTAAGTCTAGTGGTTAACCTAGAACAATAGAAAGACAAAGGACCTAATGTTTTGCTTAAAGTAACTAGATGAGGGGATGAAACCTACTTGGAATTTTTCGTATGTTTCGCTCCTTATTTGGCTTGAATACCCCAATCCTAGCTCTAACTGCAAAAATTATAACTTGCACAAATAGATAACACAACCCAAGAAACTACGAGATCTATGTAGCAACATTTATCTACTTTATTAAACATATCAACACGGTATTGAAATATATGAAATAACGACATCACATATGGGAAAAAAACACTATTTGTATTGATATGAATGGAGTGAGTTACAACCATAAATAGGTTTTGATCTTATAGAAGATATCCTCCAAATTGTTGATTTGTCCTTCCTTTCTCACAAAGTGTACCTCCAATCACCCCAAATGCATGAAAGGATAACTCTCACAACAAAAACACAAGGGTAGAATCACTCTCCAAAAGCGAACCCCTTTCATATGGAAGGCTATAAATATATAGAGGAGTGAGGTAAGTTGGGAGTTCTTATCCTTTTACCAATATTGGTATTGAGATCCACTCTTGATGGGAGGATGATATATAAGGATAAGGGAGGGAAAATTCAAGGTAGGATAGGATAGGATTCAAAAGTTTTATCTAAGGTAAATGGTTACAACAGATCTTGGAAGCTTATGGAAATTGAGGCTTATGGATTCTCTCTCTTTTTTCCGAATTTCTAGAACCAACACAGGTGAAAAAGGGAGCAAATTGTACGTGATCAATGCAAGCCACATTGGAGCAAAATGTAGGTTAACGTTGTCGAGCAAGAGGCTAGGGAGTGTTGGTCCTAAAACTGGCTCAGATGATATAGTTTAGGGCATAAACTCTATGGAATGAGAGAGTCATGCATAGGTATTTGTGCAATGATTATGGAAAGGGGGAATAGGATGTGAACGATCCAATTAGGAGGTTGATTGATCAGATGAGACAAAATAGCCTATAACAGTCACAATATAATTAGAGCCTACATAACAATAATAAAAATAGCGGGCTTCTATGGGGCACAACAATAACAATATAGGGGCTACATGGGCACAACAATAACAATAGGGGCATACAATAACAATAAAAATAATGGGGCTACACTAATATTATAGGGATCTAACATGCCCCTCTCCTTCAAAGAAGTGTTTTCGTCAACACTTGAGTAGTTCTAGATGATTTTGTATAAAATTTTCATCTTCACATGTGGAATATTCAGTAGGTAAGTCTTCTGCTTAATGAGATACTCTGAAATTGATCAATTCCATAATTGTTGGGTTCTTGTTTCTATGATTGCTTTTGGCTCCAATATGATTTTGCCTTCTTTGTCAAGTTTTGGAAATACTATTTGAATTGGAGGATTTTCACCGATAACCTTCTTTAAGCATGAAACATGGAAAACCAATTGTACTTGGGAAGATGCAGGAAACTCCAAATTATATGACATAGTACCAATCATTTGTAGCACCTTTTAAGGACCATAGTACTTGGGTGATAATTTATTATCCTTCTTAGCTTTCTTGAGGGACATTTTTTATATGGTTGTAGCCGTAAAAATACCCAATCACCTACATCAAAACTCCTTTCACTGTGATGTTCATCTTCCTATTGTTTCATTTGATTTTGTGCCAGAGTGAGGTTATCCTTTAAGAGTTGGAGAACTTGTTGTTGATTCTCGATGGGATCTTCCACTGCTTGAACCTTAGAATTTTCTCTTAAAGATGATGTTATGGACAATGGACGATATCCATAAAGTGCCATAAAAGGAGCCATTTTTGACGTAGTATGCAAGGAATTGTTATAACACCATTCAGCCATAGGTAACCACTTGACCCATTATGTTTGTTTATCATATATAAATAAACAAAGATATTCTTCCAAACATTTGTTCATTATCTCAATTTGCCCATCAAATTGAGGATGATTAGATGAAATATGAGCTAATTGAGTAAAAAGATAAGAAAATAATTTCATCCAAAAATGTCTAGTGAAAATGGGATATCTCTCACTTACGATAAAATTTGGGTTTCCATGTAGATTTTGAATTGTTTCCATAAATTTAGTAGCAACTGTACTAGATTTAAAAGGATGAGCTAATGCACAAAAGGCTGCATACTTGGTAACTCTATTAACTACCACCATGATGACACTCTTTCCTTCAGAATTGGTTAAACCTGTGATAAAATCCATTCGAACCTCCTCCCAATGCTAAATTATAATGGCTAAAGGTTATAACAAACTTGGGGTCTTAATTGTCATAACTTTATTTTGTTGGAAAACGAAACATTCTACCACAAACTTTTGAATATCATATTTAAGGACATCCCAAAAAAATCCTCTTGACTCTGTGGTAAGTTATTAAAAATCTTGAATTCCCTCCTAAGGGGGAGGTGTGTAATTCCAAAATAATCTTTTGTTTGAGTTATGAATTCTTACAGAGATATAAGCGATCTTTGTACCATAATGAATCATTTTTCCAAATAAATGTATAAGACGTATTAGGATCTTGTTCCAACTTTTGAATGAGTTTCCACACCTCTTCGTTATTCTACCATTCATCCCTTGCTTCAGTTATCCAATCAGGTTGGATAATAGAAATGGCATAGAGAAATGCTTCCACATCCTCATCCTTTCTTGAGTGCATCTGCAACAACATTTTGCTTCTGTTTGCTATAGGTGATTTCAAAGTCATAACCCAACATCTTTGTGACCAATTTTTGTTTCTCTTTTGAAGATAGCATTTGTTCCAAAAATTATTTAAGACTATCATGATATGTTTTTACCTTGAAGTTTCTTACCATTAGGTAAGGTTTCCATTTCTTTAGTGCATGTTATTGCTAACATTGCCTTCTCATAAATAGGTTTTTGTAAATACTTTACCTTGATTGGATGACTTTCAAAATAAATGGGTCTTCCTTCTTGCATTTAAATAACACCAATTCCATTTCCTAATGCATCATATTCCATAATAAAGTTTTTGTCGAAGTTTGGTGTTGCTAAGACTGGTGCTTGGCACATTACCTCTTTAAGATGTTCAAAGGCCTTAGTTGATTTTGGAGTCCATGAAAATGCACCTTTATTTAGTAATATTTTTAGAGGCACTCTTATTCTCCCATAGTTCTTAAAAAACATGTGATAATACCCTGTCAACATGAGAAATCATTGAATATGCTTTAGGTTTGTGGGGATTTTCCATTCCTTAATGGCGTTAATTTTGTTATGGTCTACTTTAACACCCTTATGAGACACAATATGACCCAAATTTTCCACCTCTTGTACTCTAAAGAAACATTTGAAGATTTTTGCATATAATTGTTTCTCCAATAGTTTTAGTACCATTTCAACATGTTGACCATGATCCTTCCAAGACTTGTTTTAGATTAGTATATCATCAAAAAATACTAACAAAAATTTTCTAAGGAAAGGTTTGAAAATGGAGTTCATCAAACCTTGAAATGTGGAAGGTGCATTAGTAAGGCCAAAAGGCATGACCAAAAATTCATCATGACCTTCATGTGTTCTTCATGTTTTTTTCAGAATGTCTTCAGTCTTCATTCTAATTTGATGATATCCTCAATGAATATCCAACTTGGTGAAGTACATTGCTCCATGTAATTCATCCAATAATTCATCAATGATAGGAATGGGAAATTTATCTTTAATAGTCAGCTTGTTAAGCTCCCTATAATATGGACACATACGCCATGATTCATCCTTCTTGTGCACCAATACTGCTGGAGTAGAGAAAGAACTTTAACTAGGTTGAATTATATCGACCTCTAGCATTTTTGCAACCATACATTAAATTTCGCTCTTTTGGGCATAAGAATATCTATAAGGCCTGACATTTGGAGGAACACTTCCTGCAATCAAATGAATAGCATGATCATCATCAAAAATAGGTGGGAGGCCTTTGGGAGTCTCAAATACCTTGGAATTATTGTCTAATTATTTTTGAAGATCTAGAGAGATAGATGATTTAAATGTTTGAACCTCAGTGAGCATAATTGTGCAATTATGCCTTGTTGTTATTTCTTTAGAATTTTTTTCATGCCATTAGATATGATTACCTTTCCTGGTTTCCCTATGATACCCCTTAATTCAACTTCCTTTCCTTCCCAAAAAAAAATCAAGAAAAGTTCCTCAAAATTAAAAGTTATCATCCCCAAAGATTGTAACCATTGGACTCCTAGTACAACATCAACACCACCCTTTGGAATGGAAAGCATTGGACTATCAATACATATTCCCCCATGGTTAGCGTGATATTATGGCACTTTCTAGAGAAATTTATAGTCCCTCCATTTGCAACCATCACTTGGCACTCTGGTGGTGGATATTGGAAGCAATTCAATTCCTTAGCTATCTTACAATGAGTAAATTATGGGTACTACATGAATCAATCAACACTATTACCTTTTTCTTCTTGATATGTCCTTCTATCTTGAGAGTTTAGGGAGTGGTAATTTCTGCCAATGCATTACAAGATATGGTCAGATTCATTTCTTCTTTCTCTCGGGTTGGTTACTAGTGCATATCCTCTTATTTTGACATTTCTTGTTCCTTTCCTTCCTCCTCTTCACAATCTATGTAAAATAATTTCTTCTCAGCACACCTATGACCTTTATTGTATTTTCTAGCACAACTGTAACATAGCCCTTTTACTCTTTTTTATTCCAACTATTTTGGTGTCAACCTTGTAGGTTGTGGAAGGTTAGGAGCAGCAACACTTCCATCCTTATAGTTGTGGGTGGTAGACTTCCTTGTTGCCATAATTTTGCTTTCAATTTTTCTTTCCACCCTGAATACCTTCTCCAATGAATTAGGTTCCCAAAGGTGAACCTCATGTTGGATGTTATCCTTTAAATTCCTTATGAATACATCAATCTTGTGCTCCTATGGAATATCATTTACCCTGATATTCAATTTTTGGAAGTCCTCAATGTGCTCCACCATTGAACCCTTTTGTATGAGATTTATTAATTGGTTAAAAAAGGTGTTTCTCTTTATATTCTCATAATGTTCTATCATTTAATCCGTAAAAATTGACCAAGTGACAAGTGGTTTATGAGAACAAATCCATTTATACCATACAAATTGATTGGGTTCTAAATATAAAGTTGCAATGCATACCATTTGTGTGTGTTACACATTATGGAGATCAAAATATTGCTCCATCTGTAGTATCCATGTTACTGGATCCTTGCCATCAAACTTCCTCATATCGATCTTTGGAATATGGTGGGTCTTCAATCCAAAGTTAGAGTCTCTAAAATCATGATTAACATTCCTTTTTTTCTCATCATAGGTTTCATATAATACCTTTTCACTATTAGGAAACATTTATTGTAGCAACTTTGTCAAACCTTCCATATCCGCTTTTCATCCATTCTTCAAACCTTCCATGTATGGTTTTAATCCATCCTTCAAACCTTCCATGTCTACTTTTATTCCATCCTTCAAACCTTACATGTCTGGTTTTAAACCATTCTTCAAACCATCCATCTTAACCTCCATTTCATTTTTTGTTACTCTTTCGAGAGCGAAATTTGTTGCACTTGGTCTCGTAATTTTGAATATCATGTTGCATTTCTTCCTCTTCTTCTTTCATCATATTAAAGCTTTATATTTTCTTACTAGGTGTTTCCATTTTCTTGCTTCGAGTCATTTTTGAATCAAACATTGATATTTATGCTTCACTATTCCCCTTGAATCATTTCAAATTGATTTTTCAAACAAAACTTATGCAAATTTTAAGAAAATACACACCTTTTTATTGCTTTGTAGGAGGTCTATATTGAATATGTTGTAGCTCTCTAATTTAGGATCTACAAGGTCTAAAATTTTGTCTCATGGTATCCCTTTGAGTCTTCTATCCAACCCCACAAGTCAGAGAGAGATTGTAGTCTTCAAGAAAGATTCATGCCTAATTTCCCAATATGACATGATTATGCATTGGTTCAGTAGAGAAAACTTGTACAAAATGCCATGTGTGACTATTTTGACCTTCGGATCTGAAAATGATATACAAAAAAATATTGTCTATGCACTTTTAGTCTCTTTTTAAGAAATGCAAATCTAATGCTCAAAGAGAAAGTTATCTGAGACTTGATTCTCGAGCTTGCAAAAACCCTAACTTCCTCAAATCACATATCCTAAAATATATCAAACCAAGATCTGAAATTTGTACATGACATTCACCAAGATTTTGGCTCTACGTGGTCCACATTTTAGCTTCAGAAGCCTATTATAAAAAAAGTTATAATGAAAATTCCAAGATGACCTTTTTGAAAAAGTGAAACCCTAGAATCCAAAGCTCTAATACCAAATTTTATGCAACCAGCTCCAAAATAGAAGAAAAGATAGATCAATGAGTTAAAAGTTATCCTATTCAAGTGTTAACATCCTTTACATTACATAAATGAATAATTATTGGATGATACAAATGAAAAGATCTCCTTGGTATATATAGGAGTCTATTAGAGCTGACATAGAAATAATAACAATAGTGGGCTTATATGGGGCACAACAATAACAATATGGGGGCTACATGGGCACAATATTAGTAATAGGGGGCTACACTAGTATTATAGCGACCTAAAAATCATGGCTTGACTCAACTAATTAACTACATAGTATATGTTAGATCTTGTGTTCACCGGATACATAAATAATCCCACAAGTTTCATGTAGATGGCAGCATCTACTACCTCTCCTGAAGAGGAATCCTCCTTCCTCCAGTTTGTAGCTAGAGGAGTCTCCATAGGCTTACAGTTCTCCATGTGAAATATCTATCATATTTCAAAGGAATATTTCCCTTGACTCACAAACAACTCACCATCACCCTGCTATACTTCCAGCGTACCGAAGTAAAGTATCAAGCCTATGTCTTTTATCTCGAATTCTCTTGTAAGATCCTCCTTGTAATAGTGGATCAACTGCTCATCCTCGATAAGTATCAAGTCATCAACATACAATACCAAGATAAGAAATTTTCGATCTACCACAATGTGATAAAGGTTGGCATCTTCTTCACTTTTGGTGAAGCCCAATCCACTGAGATATGTGTCAATCAGAGTGTACCATGATCAGGGAGCCTGATTGACACCATACATAGCTCTCCTGAGTCTACACACATGTGTCTCCCTAGCATAAATCTCAGATACCTCTGGGTACTCTATGTAAATTTCTTCCTCAACAACATCATTGAGGAAGGTGATATTCACATCCATCTTATGGATCTTCCACCCCATATACGTAGCTAATTCTAGAATATTTATGATTTAGTAATATCATTCCCCGGGAGAAAACTTTTCCTCATATTCAACTCCCTCTATCTATGATAATCCTTTGGCTACAGATATCGCCTTGTACTTCTTGATGCTCCCATCAGTTGCATGCTTCACTTATTAAATCCATCTGGAACCATCCACTGAATTGTTGTTGGGCGCGGGATCCCCCAAGAGAAGTTTTGGGGTTTAGAGCCCATATTTTGATCAAAGATTGTAATTCTAATGTAAAGGCTACACATTTTGTGGGCACGGAGTGCGTAGTTTGTAAAATGGACATAGGGTTGTCCACCCTTGGTTTTGTTATTGTAATGTCAGCTGTAGCAATCTGTGCATGGTCCGCGGACCATGGGATTGTATAAATAGAGCGAGGCTCTAAGTAGTTAAGAGATCAATAATGAATAAGAAATGATGAGCATATGATATATGCGAGATAGATCAGTGAAGCAAAGTCTAGTTTTGGGTCGTAGAGTAGGAGAAGGCTCTACAGCTGAATGCGCAAAGGCCTAGTAGTCCGCAGATGAGTGCGTGGACCCCTGAAGCTAAGTGTGCAGGGCAAGTCAAGTCTGTAACAGTGGGAAGTATTAATAAAGAGAAGTTTCTCATCATTTCTGTGTATTTATTTCTTTTTTTATGCATCTATTATCTTGGGAATGAAATTCACTTTTAATACTTATATGGTGCGTGAATGTGTATAATTGTATTGATTAAGTGAATGCAATATAGAATATTTGTTTACGTGAAGTTAACTAAGATCTGTTAAGAAGATAAGTAAGATACGCGATGTAGTTTGGGGGAAATAGTGTCATTTTCTACCTTAGCAGCATAAAAGCATCTCACCCCCTGGTTAGGGTTGTGCGGAAGACGATTATAACATATCGCGAAGGTATTAAAGGTTGGAATAGTGCGCGAAACAAACTACGTGAAGACAGATCTAGTTGGACTAAAACGACATCTCAAACATCTCAAGGGTGCGAAAACTTGGTTCCAGCATCCCCCCATACTACTTCGGGTGAGACTTCAGGCTGCGCTCCACCAGCTGATGTCGAAAGGGCCAGTAGTGTAGGGATTTGTTTGGCTAAATAACTATGAACCTGGGTTAGCCCCCCATTAGCCAAAAATTTTTATATGGTATCAACACCACCTCCCATATATTATTCTTCGTGATGGAGTCATACTCCTCCACCATGGAATCAAGCCACACTAGTTGAGAAATGAATTCCTCAAATGAAGAAGGCTTTAACTCAATGAGTTTTTTCATGGGAGCCATATAACTGGTATACATGTCTGGTGACCTCCTCTTCATGCGCAAGTATGTAGGAACTCCCACATGCTCCCTAGCATCTTGAACCAACTTGTCAGCCTCTCTGGTTCTCTTCCTCCCCTCTCTGGTAGATTCTAGTTGAGTGGGTGCCTCCACCTAGCCTCCTATTTTCTCCTCCACTTGTGGCTACTCCACCACATCTTGAACTTTGCCTAAGGCTCCTCCTTAGTAACTATAAGATCCTCCTCCGATGGGATACTCATCTCTCTCTCTAGAGAATATATCATAGCCTTATCCTCATCAAATTTAACATCTATCCTCACTAATGTCACCCTGTGTGAGGGAAAATACACCCTATATTTATGTGGAGTCTTTGTGTATCCTATGAAGAAACCCCTCTCAATTGTAGGCTCCAACTTATTCATTCTGTCCTTGGAGACATTAAATATTCAAAAATGGGATACATATGGCTTTCTCCTAGAGAAAGCTTATTTGGGTGTGATCATGGCAAGTATTTTGTGAGGGATTTGGTTCTACAAATAAACTGTGGTGTTACATGCTTCTACCCATAGATGTAATAACAACCCTTGATCATGAAACATGGCTCTTTATTCTCCCACTATGCTTCTATTGTTCCTTTTAGCCACCCAATTTTGTTGTGGGTTATGAGGTGATATCAGTTCTCTTCTAATACCCTCTTTGGCACAAAATTCCTTAAAGGTGTTAGATACAAATTATCCTCCATTGTCACTTCTTAGGGATTTCAATTTATGATGAGTCTCCTTTTCAATCAATGCTTTGAATTCAACAAATTTGGAAAACACTTCATCCTTTTTACTCATGAAGAAAATATAGAATTTTCTAAAAAAGTCATCAAAAAATTAAATTTACATAATACTTATGTTTTGTTGTAGAGGTTGTAGAAAAGGGTCCACATACATCATAGTGGGCTTGCTCCAAGATTTCTCCCGCTCTACTATCTCGGCCCTAGAAGGTGGATTTGACATATTCCCCCAATTTGCATCCCTCACATACATCATGTTGGTCAAGGGTTCATTTTAGAAGACCAATGGTTATCTGTCACATGATTTTTAAGGCCCCATGGTGTAAATTTCTGATGCACATGTGTCAGACTTCTCCAACATCTCAAATCTGCACATTTTTTTCCAAGCTACCTAGTGCATCGCAAGATTCCACCTCATGTTTGTAGATGTTATTCACTCCAACTCCAATATATTTCACTTTCCTGGTAGCTACATGTGTTATAAATGCTTTCCCCTTATTGAAATCAACATCATATCCTCTATCTTCCATTACAGATACAGAGATCAAATTCTTCTTCAGTCCAGGTACATATATGACATATTTCATATGAAGATGGGAGACTAACTCCCTCTTAAAGGTTACAGTTCCAATTCCTTTTTTATTTTACCTCCCATTATCCCCAAGTTCTATGTGCATCTAAAGATCCTTCTCCTCTGGGCTAGTAAAGAATTGTTTTCATCTTGTCATATGCAATTGGGCACCTTAGTCTAATTACCACACACTCCCTATTACAGTGTTGGCCATGCATGCAATTAGGGCGAATTATAATTCAAATTGTGAGGCAATTTATTTACTTCCTACTCCACCTGAAGGCTTCATTTTATACTTCTTGTGCGGACACTTTGTTGCATAGTGCCCATATTCATGGCAGTGAAAACATTTTATCTTTCCTAGGTCCTTCTTCTTGCCACTATTCTAAATAAACTCTAGCTTGCTTTGGGGCTTCCTGCTCTTATATTTATTTCCCTTCCTACCCAAGGAAAAATTATCTTCCTCAACTTTGGATGTTACTCCATCTCTAGTGTTCCTTCAAATTTATTCCTACACCAAATCAAACCAAAGTCTCTCCCAGTTTGGCATTTTTTCCCTTCCATTTACAGAGTCCTGGTAATTGTGTCGAGATTATGGAAGGCCTAGGAGACCTAGACTCACTAGCTTAGAATATGATAAAATTTCCCCAACTCCTCCAAGTTCGTCTCGACATTGAGTGAATCTAGAGGGGTAATGTGGAATGGTTTCATTTCTCCACATGTGAATGTTTCTGAGCTTGTCCCTCAATGCCAATTTGTTAGAATCACTGCTATTTTTGAACAATTTAGTGATGGTATTCCATAAAGAAAATGAATGCTCCTTTCCATGTAAATTCAAGGCTATGTGGTCTATCACACCCTCCAAGATGATCCTCTTGGATTTTGTAGTATCCTTCTTCCACTAGGCTAATTTTTGTGCATCTGATGTTGTTGGTTTTCCAAAGTCATTTTGGGTGTTTTCCAGCACTCCATTATCATCAAGTATATCTTCCATCCTCTCCTTACAATCTATTAAATTCAAGGTTCCCTCTAGGGCATAATCCAATCTCAAGTCATTGAAATACATTTTCCCGCATGAAATAAAAATTTTCTTCACTAAATATGCAAATCAAAATTTATAAACTAGAAGATCTATTGACTGGTTTCTATTATGATTTCAGGCTCTGATACCATGTATAAATTAATAAAAAATGCTACTATTGATGAATTCGAACTGAAAACAAGAAATTACAAATTTCCTCTATAATCTTGCGGAATGGAAATCATAATTTAGAAACACATGCAATGACATGCAACCATCAAAACCACAATAACATTATGATTTTATGGGGTGATCCAACTAGGAAAAACCCCTCCATTGTTTTTCATTAATCAGATGACATTAAGAAACTATTACAATGTCTTTCTCCAACTCTAAAGCACACCCTTCACTCTAAACTTGTTCTCGTGTTCATTGTCTTGCTCTTTCCAACACTTAGCGAATTCAAGCCTCCAACTTCCTCCTATTTCCTTGAACAATTTAGGAGAAACTAAGCCCCTAAATAATAGGTAATTCCCTAATTTCTTGTGCAAATCGAAGGGAATTGATCACCTGCTTAATTACCAAGCATATACACTCAACTAGTATAAAAATTATAATTACAATGTGCCTTTTCCTCCACTCCATCTAGGAAATTCGATCTCCATGCATGTGTGGGATATTTTTATCTTATTAACTAGTTTAATTGAGATATCAGTGAGTTAACAATAATTACTCAACTGACCTTCCACTGACTCAATTAATGACTAAAGCTCAGTTAACTGAGTTCAAATGAAAATAATTATACTAGATTGCTAAATTTTAGTAATCACTGCATGCACAACTCTACTCTAAGCTTACAAACTCAAATTTCGTAATCTAAGTGACAAGGCCATGTCACTCAAGATAAATACAATCCAAGGCATCTTGATAATGTGGAAAAATAAATTTTTTCTGTTTGAATAAGGCACTAGTCAAATGAAGCTTTTCTTCTACATTTCTAACATTAGGATCAAGGTCTCTAGGGGTTCTAGCACAAAATCTAAAGAAATCAGGGAAATCGCCCAAGGAAAGAAAAAGGTAGGTTTGCAAGAACAAATTACAAATATGAGATGAAATAGGAGGCATCTTGGTGAATTTTGGGCAAGTCAAGGTATCACAAAGGTATTCCTTACCTCAAACAAACGTCAGACATGAAGAACATATCTTGGAACATGAGGGTTCTCAATAGTCATGGAAAATAAATACTTCTAAAATAAAAATGGATAGATAGAAAACCTATCATTATGATGATTTAGGGAGACCAAAATATTAAGGGAAACCATGACCAAACTTACCAACAACTCAAGAAGAAAATGCCAGTCAATAGCAATATATGCCCAATGACATTTAGGAAGAATAATGATAGTATGGGATGATCAAGAGGTTAGAGTGCTAAATGTTTGCAACATTTTGAGTCCTAACAATTCAAATACAACTCATAGACTTAGGGGAGTTTTGTTATATCTCAAATGTAAATGTACCAAATATAATGCATGATAAGTATTTGTTTCTTCAATCAATCTCCCAAACCAATGTGTTAATTTCCTCAAATCCTATATAATTTGGCGTGATTTCCACCTAATTAAATGTTTGGATGAGAAGAAAGGGGGAATTCAGTGGGATGTGGAGGTTGTGTCTTTCAAAGAAACAATCGAAGGATTAGGACTCAGAGAAATTGAGACAATTAGTGTGAGGTATACTTAGAATAATAGAATAGGGGACCAACACCAAATTGCCTCTAAGTTGGGTCATTTTTTCATCATACAAAACATTTTGTCTTGCGACATTTTTATAGAAGCTACCATACTCCAAATCCATGGATCTGATCACTAGGAAATAAATCTAAAACTCAACCTGATGACCCACCCCATAATTTGTCTTTTAGGTTTGAAATTTCTAGTTCAGGGATTTGAAGCTTCTCACAAGAACTCAGAAATGGTGGGATGAAATAGGATTTATAAAATTGTCAACAATGTTTTCCCTATATAAGAAGCTAAAATAAATCAATGCAATTAAAATGTTGGAACAAACAGAAGTTTGAGGATATTCAAGGGGAAAAAAGGAAGCTCGAGCTTAAAATGTCAATCATACAACAAGAAGCTATAGTAGATGTCCACCCATAAGAGGTTATCAAGGCATAGGTAAAGACTCTTAATGCTCTAGAGGAACACAGGAAGCAGGAGGAAATATTTCGAAGGCAGAAGTCTCAAATCCAATGGTTAAAGGAGGGGGGGAATAATTCAACCTTCTTTCATAAGTCTATTCTACAACATAGACACAATAATCAAATATCTTCTTTGAAATGACTTTATGGTTGAAAGCTTGAAACTCACCAAGGGATATCCTAAGAATTAATTGATTATTATCAACACACCCTCTTAGAATCTATAGCGTACATGTAGTAAGTTATTTTATAGGTTACCATGCTTATACCTCAATCATAACTATTGAGAAGAATGCAGCAATTCTTATGAAAATTACCTAGGAGGTTAAATATACCATTAAAGCAATGCCCATTAATAAGGTTCCTAGTCCAAATGGGCTCACTACTGATTTCTTCCAATTATGTTGGGCAATAGTTAGGGAGGAAGTAATGTGGGATATGAAAGAATCTTGGATAGAAAAAACTATTATAAAAGCATTGGGTACCACATTCTTATCATTGATTCCAAAGAAGGAGAATACATAGGTTCTCATGAATATTGATCAATTTCACTGTGCAATGTGGTGTAAAAACTTTATAACCAAGATCATAGAAAATTGGCTTATGCCTCTCCTTCTTAAACTTATCTTTCTAGAGAAGATAGGGTTTGTAGAAGTTAAGAAAACTCTAGATGGAATAATACTTGCACAAGAGGTTGTTCACTCTAAGATTACTAAAAACCAATGATTATGCTTAAGTTGTATCAGACTAAGGCATATGACAAACTGAACTAGAAATTCATGTTCAACATTTTATGATTCTTTGGATTTGCAAATGATTGGTTATATAATTTGGTATCCTTGGCATCCTTTTTAATTATCATCAATGGTTCATCATTTGTGTCCTTTCATTCCTCTAGGGGGATTCAACAAGTGGACCCCCTTTTCCCCTTTCTATTTATTATTATAGTGGAAGGGTTGGGCATATCATCAAGATTTATACTATTTGAACAAAATATTCCCCTAACTCATCATCAATTTATCGATGATACAATGGGTCTAGAGGTGCCAATGGTGTAGGAATAAAGTACTTATAATAAAATCCTAAAAAAAATCTCAACTAACTTAGGTATGGATATAAACAGAATGAAATCCCAAGCTTTATTTTTCAATAAACCTATGAATTTGCAAAAACACATCACTAAAATATTGGAAATAAAAAATAGTAAAATTCCTTCAAAATACAATGGTGCCCCTCTAGTATATAGTTCTCTCCATTGGAGGTTGTGGGAAGACTTGTTAAAATAAATATAGAAGAAACTAACAAGCCAAACCTTCAAATCCTTAGATATGGTAGGTCAGTTAGTACTCCTCAAAGTTGTGCTACAATCTCTAAGAATATACTTGTGTTCGGAAATTATGGAACCTATATCCAATATCATTCAATAACTACAACGAATTCAAAGATATTTATTGTTAGAGTCGGTCTGGTCAATCCTCCGTCAGAGATCAAAACTCTTTATGCATTTCATTTTTAGGTGTCCCGCTCCATTCACCCAGCTGCATTCCACTAGGGGCATGCCATAATCTGACGGAGAAGGTCATGGTAGTCATTCCCCCTTATGTTTGTCTCTTGCTAGCTCAAGTCTTTTGTCAATAGTCATCAAAGTCCATGACAGTCAAGGTCTGGTCCTTTAAAGGACAAAAGTCATTTTCAGTGTTTAGGTCTAGGGATTCATCAATTTGGTCCTTGAACATGTCCAGTAAAGCCATACAAGCCAGAGTGAGGCCCTTACACAGTTATGGTTCAAAGAGATTCATCGTCATGTGGATAGACTTCGGCTCTCCTTCAAAACTCTATTTTGAAGAAAAGTCAAACAGGGTCATTTATGAAAAAAATTTCAAAAAAGTTGTCAGATGATTTCTTCAGAGGCAGTCATGGTTTCCGCGACCAAATGTCCTATTGTGCATCCCTGCAAAGAGTGCCGAAAATTTCATCATTTGAGCTAAAATTTCAAAGGGAAAGTGAAAATCAGTGTGTTTTAAAATCAGTGAAAAAGTGTCAAAACACAACATTAGAAAAATGGGTTTTCAAGGAAGAAAAAATTAAACCCATCTCTTCCAAGGCTATATATACAAGTTTTCATCAAAATCAAAGGTATTGTGTTATTACAAGCCTTGAAGAAATGTTGCAAAGGTGTGAGTGTGCAATTGTGAGTGTTTGAGGGAGTTGGAGGCGGTTTCAAGCAGCGTGGTGCATAAACCCAGGAGCGCGCGGCACACAGAGGGCGCGGCGCACATAGAGCCTGCCCACAGTTGAAATTTTCCAAAGGTGCGGTGCATACCCAAGGCACAGTGCACTGGGCTTTACGCGTGACACACACAGAAAAAGGGCTTAAACAAGTGCCCAATCACTTCCAAATTTTGGGGAAGCCTAGCAAATTGAGAGGTAGGCCTTATAACATCACTTGCTCATCAAATTTTGTCAATGATATGATGGTTTATGCTAATGTTTGAATGCAACCAAATGCACAAAATCAACCATGAGAAATCACCAAAAACCATTATGGCTAGGGTTGCTAGAGTGTGTTGATTGTGCCAAGGTTTCATTCCGCCCATCATTTTCCCCTCACCTACCATTTTTCCCATCCTCCCTTTATCATTTTTCCTAAAATCCTTGCCCTAAACTACTACAAAACCCTCTCCCCTATCCCTCCACTATTTGGTTAACATGACACCCCAAACCCTACCTTGTTAAAACCCCAAACCCTACCCTATGAAAATACCCAAACTCCTCCCATATCCCTAAACAAATTTCTCCCTATAACCCCTATTCCCATTACATTACTCCCTTCCTAATACTCGTTGTTTCATTTGTTCCCCTTGGTGACAAATATCACAAAGGAACCCAGCCTCACACCATCATCAAAGGGCAGCATAATCACAGTCCATACTACAATCATGAAATCACAGCATTCGTCAAAGTATGAGATGGAAACACAAAGTGACTCATCCTCAGAAGAGCAGGCTCCCAGGAGACATCACAAGAGTGGCAAACATGTCAGGGATGAGCCCACTACCCTCACTAAATTACAAGCATGCCCTCTTGCCATGTCATGTTTCTAGCACCTAGCATGTTTTGAATTTTGTCAAAGGGTGGCAAATGTTAGAGTTCATGAGTTGGCCCATCTATTTGTGCTTCATCTACATGGAGGTCAGTCTATCTTGGCAAGGGTCACCTTCACATTGACACCCGAAGCGATATCAGTGGCAACAGGTATACCAAATGTTGGAGAACAACGCCATAAGAAGAAGAAGGTGGATAGGCAACACTATGAGCCTTACATCAAGGCTAGATTCTTGAGTTAACTCACAAGAGTCTTTCCCTTCAGATACTTGAAAGATGAGTATGCTCCACTCATGAGATTGATCATGAAATACTTCAGCTGTGAGGGGACGTTCTCTCGACTATATGCCTATCACATCCGGTTGCTCATGCACTTTACTAGGGTGAGGATGATGAACCTCCCATTTTTCATATGCAGGAACATAGAGAGGATGAACAACTTCATGCTGCATAAGACCCCTCAGCAGCAACTTAACAGTGTGTATCACTTTGCTCTTATCTAGATTTTGGTAGATCATTAGTTGGGATTGCAAGGCATTGCTTGGGAGGACTTCATCTCCCATGACTTCTTTAGCACATCACAGGTACCATCAGAGCCAGAGTAGGAGATGGGTGGTCCTTCTCATCAGCATGAGCACCATGAGACCACTACCATGCCAGTTTTTGTTACATATCAGAGAGGTAGTAGGCACTTGTTTGCAGCAGGAAAGCGAGTGTTATCTCCACCCAGGGTGGAAGGGGCCTCGCTTCCGACATCAACAAAACAGGTACTGGACAAGGGAAAGAAGCCCGTGCATGATGAGGGGCCATCAAGTGTACAAGAGACTGATTTCATCCTCCTTCAGGATGATGAGGCAGAGGCAGAGAATGCCCGACTTAGGATGACCATTCAGGAGTAGGACACGGAGATCCAAGACTTGATACTCAATGTGGAGAGGGCCCGATGGATCATCAAGTATTTGGAGCAGAGGAACAAGTAGCTTGAGGACCAGCAGGTGATCATGGAGCTACAAAGCATCCATGAGAATCGACAAGCTGCCCAACAAAGGAGGATCGAGCTCACTACCTTGGAGCAAGAGATCAACAATGACCGTGAGTCATGGTTAGAGTGGGTCAATCTACACCTAGAGAAATTGCTGGAGAAGGTCAACAGAGACAAAACCATATTTAGGATGATGGCTTCTCATTACAGGGCATGGAACATGAGTGCAAAGGCCCGAATAAGGAGCTTGAAGGCCAAACTGAGCAGAGCAACAAATGAGGAAAAAGAGCAAGATTGGCTTCGAATCTTGGCTGAAGCTTCTGTGGCCCAACATAGTGCCTCTTAGAGAACCTCCAGCCCAAATTTCAAGAAATTTGGGACAATTTTGGTCTCATGGGAATTTTTTGGCACAAACACAGGGTTTTTCTCTATACACGCCACGCCACCGGTGCGACGCGTAGGATTGGGAGCTCCAAATGAGAAATGGTTTGCATTTTTGGATTCAGCATGCAAAATCATGACTACTGGCACTCTGGCAAGAAATTTGGGCATGATTTGAGGCTCCAGGAGGTCAAAAACACCCAAAAATGGCCTCACTGCCCCTATTTTGACACACAGGAAGCAGTCTTGGGAAAATAAATATTTGGAGGGGAAAATGAGCTCCAAATTAAAATATTCCACTTGGGTTGGAAAGTAGACAGGACAAGATTTCCAACAAGCACACTTGGGCACATTTTGGACTCCTGCAAGTGCCTCAAAGTGGCGCGGCACATATAGGAAAAAATGCCCAAATTGCCTCTGTTTCATGAAATTTCGCTTCGCGACTTTTCATAAGTGGGCCCTCTCATCTACACTTCACTTTTTCAGCACCTAAGGAAGAATTTAAATTATTTTCATTCCATATGGGCATCTATCAAAGTGGCAAAGGAAGGCAAAGGGGCACCCAAGCCATTTGTCATGTTTGTGGCGTTGCACCTGTAGCTGATGTTTGGCTCTCCACCTTCATTTTGTAATGATTTGAGTAACTCCCCAACCCTTGGGCGTTCTATCTCTTCATGCCACATTCTATATATTGCATGCAAACCATTTGCAAAGGGTTGGTTGGCTTGTACCTTCTGGGAGACTGTGGGAAAGAAACTTTGTTTCTTCATTGTATATTTTTACAGAGGATTAATGAAAGGCAGTGGCTCTATTTCATGAGATTCATGTGGTTGTGAGTGTAGCAAATGTGTCTCTTATGTTTCATATGTATCTTGTTATATTTCATAGTTCATTTCATATTCATTTCCAGTGAAATTTTCTAAGTTAGCTAAGGTAGAATTCAATTTTATTGCTCTGCCTGTGAGAAAATTTCATGTTCAGTGTTCATTCTTCTATTGAAAAGGGTTCATGTTGTCCATGCCCTTTTCACCCTCTTAATCAATCTCTCCGTTCCGCGCTATCTTAAACTAAATTGCTAGGCTTTCCGCCTATCTTGCCTCACGAAGTAATCCGTGCCTTTGTATTAAATTCTCTGTTTCATTGAGGTCCATTGGTCCCATACCATCCCAGAAACACAGTCATTCATAAAAATCGCTTCTTGTATCCATATTCACATACTAGCCTAAGATAAATAGTTCACTGTAAGTCATCTCAGGGCTTTTCGTTTATCTATTCACTGAGTGTGACTCGAAGAGAGCCCTCTCCTGTTCTGGTAGGGCTAGCTACCAGACTGAGCGTGATTTGTGGTTACCCTGAATTTTTCCTTCTTTCAGCCTAAGGCAGATTTAGGTGCTAACATTTAGTGTGGTGAGGATCAATATTGGTGAAGAAACGACCCCTTGTAGCCTATAACAAAGTATGCAGACCAAAAATGAAGGGAGGTTTGGGCTTGCAAGACCCTGCAATGATGGTCATGGTTCTTGTTGCTAAGATCTTGTGGAGATGTGTTCAAGGAGGGACAAAACTCTGGAAGATTTTTTGGACATGAAAATATTCCCCTACAATACCTTCTTGACAATTAATTCGATTGAGTATTTTTTCCTTGGGATCGTTGATCTGGAACCTACCAAATAAGGGTATGTGCTTGATTCAAAAACATTGTTTTTGGGAACTTAGGAATGGGATATTAGCATTGTTATATGAAGATTGATTGAAATAATTTCCAAATTTGGAAAACAAAATGGAGCTAGAACAACTGAGAATGCAAATGACTTCCTAGGGGAAAACCAAAATAGAGGGTTATTGGGAGGAGGGTATGCGGGACCAACATTGGTGCAAATGGATGACTCCTAATAATAGGAACCCCAAACCATGAGAAGAAACTTTGGGGGAAATTTGGGAAGGATTTCCAACACCGATGGATTCTTATCTCACTTCATTATGACAAGCTCAAATGGTGTTATGTCTCCAAGGGTACCTTCTTTGTTAACAAATCATATCATCTTGAAGCAAGTCCTCAAGAAAAACAAGCAGAGGAAATATGGAAAAAATAATGATGGCCCAAATTTTTAGTATTTATATGGCTGCTAATATAGAATAAATCTCTCACATGGGAAAATATTTAGAATTAGAATCTTTAGGGCCCATCCCATTTCCCTCTTTGTCTACTAAATAGAGAAAATTGGGAGCATATGTGTATCCTTTATTTGGAGCACACTAGTGCAATGATACCAACAACCACTGTAACATTGATGGTCATACAGAGGACAAGTGTTGGAATTTGCATCTACATCTTAACCCAAAGAAGAAAAAAAGAAAGACAATAAAAAGAAGAATCCCATAGCCATTGATTCAGGAAATTAACTTGAATGCAACTAGAATGTGTATGAGAAGATGGTCTAAATTTCAATGTAGAAGAAGGTGAATTTGAGTTCCTTCAGTAATAGGAAGACAAATGAACAAAACCTTCAACATAAATATACAAGTCAAGAAGAGATATATTTATGCTTTGTTTGACTCAGGATCGCAGGAAAACCCCATTAGAGCAAAGTTGGTCAAAGAATTGGGATTGGAAAATTGTGATCATCGAAGCCCATATCCATTGGGATGGGTAAATAAGAATGAAAAGTTGAAGTTAAAAAATTCGTGCAAAATTAGATTTCATATTAGTGCTTATTCTATTTATGAATTAGAAGTAGATGTAGTTCTCCTTGATGTATGTGGAGTGGTTCCTAGAATTCCATACATGTATTTGTATGATGGAATTTTATGGAAAATTCTAACCAGTGTCAATTCATTAAGGATGGAAAATTGTTCACCATCAACGTGCACAAAGGTGAGTCAAAATTTTCACTGGTAATTGCTAACCAATCTAAGAAACTGATCAATTCTAGCGAGAAGTATGCTTTACTATGTTTAAGAGAGAATTATTCTATAGAAGATTCATTAAGAGCAAAGGTATCCCCATAGGGGTGTACTAAGAAATAGAAACAACGACTAGAATGGTTTCTATAGGCATATAGGGATGTGTTCCAGGAGCCTAAAGGGATACTACCCAAGAGGGAAGTGGGCCATGAGATAGAATTATTACCGAACTCTCCATTGATAAACTTTGAACTATATAAGCAATTTTTTATAGAAACAAGTGAGGAGAATAAATAGTTGTAGAAGTTACTGGAATAATTTGTCATTCAATCAAGTACATATCCATGTGGTTCACCCATAATCATAGTGCCAAAAACAGATGGGGCTTGGAAGATGTGTAGACATTATAGAGTGTTCAACAAAATAACACTAAAAACCAAGTATCCTTGACCTAGGATAGATGATCTACTAGATCACTTTCAGTAAGAAAAAAACTTCACCAAGCTAGAATGAAATTTTGGATATCACCAAGTTTGAGTCAAATAAGATGATACCTATAAAAATTCCTTCAAAACTGGGAAAGGTTTGTATGAATGGTTAATCATGCCATTTGGCCTATGTAATGAACTAGCTACATTCATGAGGTTAATGAATGATATATTGCACCATTTTATAGATTATTTTGTTATAGTATATTTGGATGATATATTGGTATTAAGTGTACTTGGGTGGAGCACATCTCACATTTTCCATAGGTGTTTGAGACATTAAAAAAGCACCAAACACTAGAAAATATCAAGAAAAGTAAGTTTGCAAAGCAGTATTTGGTGTATCCATGGTATGTGATAGGCGGAGGATATTTGAAGATAGATCCCTCAACGATGGAGGCCATCATGAAATGGGTGGTGCCCACTAATGTTTCTGAGGTTAAGATTTTCAGTGGGGTGGCATAGCGCTTGAGGAAATTCGTAGCCTCATTTTTAGTGGTAGAAGCACCACTCCATGTCATAACATCAAATGGTAAGAGTTTTTTTTATGGGAAAAGGGTCAGTACAAATCCTTTGAGGAGCTAAATAAGAAGATCATTCAAGCACTAGTTTAGGCATTACTAAACTTGTAGTATCCCTTCGAAGTGGAGATAAATGTGAGTGGGTATGTCATGGGAACAGTCTTAATGCAAGGAGGAATGCATGTATGCTACCATTATGAAGTATTTAAGGGGGTAATTCCACGATAAGAAGCTCTATGCTCTACTGCAATTTGTGAAGAAATGGAAGCATTATCTGATGGGAAATGAGACAGTAGTCCACACATGTCACAAACCACTACAATACTTATAGGCCTAGAGTAAGATACAACAAACTAAGTGTTACAAGTGGATGGAGTTTCTACAACAATTCCATTTAATGATCATGTACAAAAAGGGCAACACAAGCAAGTTAACTGACATGCTTTCAAGGCCACCTACATCAAAAACCATATCTTTGGGAAGTCTGATGCACATGGATCCATTCACCCATGATGAATATGGTGAGGCATACTGAGAGGATGAGGACCTCTAAGAGGTGTTTTAGCAGTTGCAGAGCTAGATTCATGTGCATGATTGTGACAACACGATTGAATACAATCTCTAGGATGGGTTACTTTATATGATGGATAAGTTATGTGTTCCAAAAGGTGAGTGATTGTAATTTATCAAAGAGGATCACACCTCCAAGGTTTCAGGGAACTTTGATGTAGCGAATACAGTGGCCAACTTGTAGAGGTATGTGAATTGGCCTAAGATGCAAGAAAAAGTAGTTAAGTTCATAAGTGGATGCATGCTTTGTTTTACTCGTAAGCCTAGTAATGGAAAACATGGTCTTTAGCATCCCTTACTTATACCCACTTGTACTTGGGAAATCATTTCTATCGACTTTGTGGGAGGTTTATCAACAACTAGGAAGGGACATGACTATCTATTCATGGAAATTGATAGGTTAAGAAAGATGTGGATTCTATTGCCCTGTAAAAAGATCTTTAATGGGAAAGAAGAAGTGAAATTATTCTTTAGACAGATTTGGGTTTACTTTGGGATATCAAGGAGCATCATTTCAAATAGGGACATGAGATTTCTCAATGCATTTTGGACCTACATTGTGGGAGAAGATGGAAATAAAGTTAAATAGGTCTACAAAATTCAATCCTCGTATAAATGGGAAAACAT
>APFE030000870.1:2217-15333 GCA_000404065.3 Pinus taeda
AATAATACTTGGTAACGAAAATAAAACTAAGTATGGATTGTTAAGGCGTAGTCTACAATCGTAAGTATTGGTGAAAAGAAAACGGTTGGTAGTGCCGCACCTTGCCGGCACGGTTGAAAGATTACCGTAGGCTTGGGGGCGTGACAACAATAAATGCTCCTCGTTTTCTGTTCTCGATTTCCTGTACTGGCTGGCTGTACAGATCTGTGCCTCATAATCTGTCCAAAATGCCTTGATTTCTGTACAACAATGCTTCAATTAGACAACAACAAGCATGGTGCTGCAAACACAATGGGACAACATGGTAAGCATGGTGCTGCAAGCACATTGGGACAACGATGGTACATGATGCAGTACAGTGATGGATACAATCATGATTGGTAAAGCATGATGGGATGCAGCATAGTAATGATGGGTGCAACACAGTGAGGTGCAACATGATGATGAGTAGCGCAACGATAAGAGCTGCATGGTGATGGAGTGATTGGGGGGAATTAGTTGAAGCAGCATGTCTTCAACTAAGTTCAGCTACTTCATGTATCATCTACTTAGAGATGATCTATGCTCTTATTTAGACAAGTCAAAGTGTTGACTTCTGTTGTATATGTACTATCTCTCTCTCTCTCAGCTAAAGTATTGAAAAACACATAAGAAGAATTGATCAAGGGTTTCCCCACACTGGGGTTTGTCTCTGGCTAGCACCACATCTTGTGTCCTCTTGTCTTGGCTTGTCTTCTGCGATTTATGTTTATGTTCTATTTGCAGTTTACTTTAATGCTGATGTAATTGCTAATCTAGAAAAGATATTGAGCTAACTATGAAAATTGAAATAAATTGCTCTAAGCATAGAACATACCTAAAATTAACATGGTATCAGAGGTTAGGTGAAGACAATGCCCAAGCAAGGGTGAAGGAGCAATCACCTAAGACAGCTGGGAAAGGACAAAAGGATCAGTGGATTCCTCATCCCTCTTGAAATTTGTCGAGGGTGAAATCGAAGTAGAGAATATTATCAGAATGGCGCATCGGAAGCTTCTGATGGCCTACTTAAAGATCACTTCATTGGGAAGTCCGGATCTAAGGGTGGAAGGAGAGACAGATGCCTTGCTTGTAATAGTTTCAGCCATTATGCGAGGGAGTGTCTGAATGGCAGGGACACATCTCTTGATGAAGATAACAATCATTCCAGGGACCACTTCAATGATCGAAGGAATGACAGGTAATGCAGGTCATCAAGGAAACGACCGACTCTTCAAGAAAGCAAGGAATCCCAAGTATGAAGAATCAAATGTTGTTTCTCATAAGATAAACAAGCGTTATCTTGTATTGGCCCTCTCCTTCAGATTCTGTGGGAATCTAGCTTATAGATTATAGTTCTTCAAGGCACTTCATCGGATAGAAGGGTGATCTCTCTAATTAAGTAGAGATGGAAACAATCATGGGATTCTAGTTGGAGCCGATGCCACCTATCTCGGAAAGGGTGTAGGGAATATTACCCCTCAATTGAATAAGGGTAACTCTATTCATTTACAGAATCTATTTTATGTACTTGATCGCAAGAAGAACCTGGTGTCCATTTCGACAATGGAAGTCAAAGGCTACAGGTGGCATTCATCAATGGAAAGGTACGTGTTTGAAAATGAAATTTTCAAAGATGATTTTACTCATGGGTTTAGGGTTGGCAATTTTTATCAAGTTGCAGGATGGTCCATTGGGGACCATGTCAATTGACACATAGCACCAGAGGTTTGTGAGTCAGATGATGACAGAGATGCCTGAATTCAAAAGGAGCATGAAGATGCATGTCTGAGATGTACCGAAGGAAAATTTAACAAGGGGTCCATTCCCCTCATGTAGCAGGTCCACAGGTTTGGAACAACCCGAGGAGGTTTGAGATTCATGATCGGGAATCTCATGTGTGCAGGTGGAAGAAAGCCCTTTATGGCTTGTAGCAAATCACCCCGGGTTTGATATGAGAGGGTTGATAGCTGTCAGATGAAGCTGAGATTCACTAAGAGTGAAGCCGATCCAAACCATTGTTTGAAGGTTGTGGATGATAGACCTCTCATACTGGCACCTTCTAAGAACGACCTATTTCTGACAGGTGCAGACTCTCTCACTTGCAGAAGTAAGAGGGAGTTGGATTCCAAATGTGGAATGGTAAATTGCAACCTCGTGACTACCTCGAGGATCTTAACTCTTAGAAGTTATATAGTGGTGATGCCGGACCAGATTTGGGATGCCTCTAAGTTTCATAAACTCATTTGCATTGATGTTCTTGTTGAACTTCAGTCTGAATATATGTTTTGCAGTTAGCATGGTGAGCTCATATTTGGTTGAGCCTCACTGGATTGGTGCCAAGAATCTTCTGAGATATCTTCGGGGCACAATCTCTCATGGATTGAGATACACTGCCGGAAATATGAAGTTGCATGATTATTCGAATGTTGATTGGGCAGGCAGTGTGGAGGATCACTAGAGCACTTCTCAGTGCTGGTTCTTTTTGGGTTTTGCTTCGATATCCTGGATGAGCAGGAAGTAGAAGTCGGTTGCTAGAAGCACTGCCGAGACCGAATACACAACCACGAGTATGATCTCATATGAAGCTGCCTATTTGTGGAAGCTCTTCAGTGAGCTATTTGTACACATGATGAATACCACCATGATCCTTTGTGACAACCGGGGCGGATTCGATTGTTGAGGATTCCTGTATTCGATGATTGCTCTAGTAGATAGACATCAGATACTACCTTATTTGGGATATGGTAAGTTGATGAGTGAGGAGGCTACATCACATTGAGAATGATGTACATGTTGCAGACATTTTGTCAAAGCCCCGGGGAAAGGTCAAATCTGTGACTTTCTTGAATGACTTGGAGTCGTTGAGAGACCTTCGTATAAGGGTCCTGCATGTTGCATGCATTGAACTCTGGGAGCTTGGGGGGGGGGCTTGGGGTACTTACTGGAGCAACACACGACCATAGGGCGATTCACCCTACCCTAATGGTGCATTGTGTACAAGGTGAATAGCTCAGCCTTCCCTCGTGATACCCCGAGGTGACTTTGGGACATGATGATTCGTTCTCCTGTGATCTAGGATGATTAGTTCTCCTGGGGGCAGGATGATTAGTTCTCCTGTCGAGGCATCCTACCCATGCAGTCTGGGACCATTAGTAGTACTATCGATGGATGCATCGTTGTATCTACAATACTCCCTATGCGATGATGACCTCCATTGATCTGGGATCAATGAAACTGATATGGGATTAGTATGAGCGGTTTGAGACACTCTTTTGTGATATTGATCTGGGATCAATGAAATTGACTTCGGGTTAGTAAGAGTGGTATGACACACTCTCTTCATATGAAACTGACTTAGGGTCAGTAGAGAATGGTATGAGACATTCTCGATCAATTCTTCTTCTTTATGGCACAACAGAGCAGAGCACAACAGAGTAGCGCAACGCAAGGCACTCATGGCAGAGATAGTACAGTCAGACATATGGATCAGTGGATGGAGTTCTCCCTAGTTGAGAGGGAGTTTTAAAATTGGCAACTAGGCCAAACTCCATGTGGGTCATCTTATTAATGGCAACTGATATTTTTCTTGGATCCCTTTCAGCGAGAGGTGTAGGATTGATTTAAAGATCATCCGATTCTGATAAGTATTCATGGAGATATGAATTTATTTGTGTTATGGGACAATTCGTCAAAGTCGGCCAACAACCAAATAACCCCCACATGTGCCCAGCGTTTTAGTATAAAAGGAGATGACTTGAGAGTCATTTTACACACACTTTTCTCTTGATTTCTCTCCACTTGTCTTGGGTTTTAGTGTGAGAGAAATTTAGGAGGAAGAAACCTTAGAAGTTGGAGGAAAGGAAGTTGCCCTAGCCACAACAAAGAAGACAGGCCAGCAAAGCTATGGAAGGGATCTACGTTGGCCTAAAGGAGCTCATGGAAGAAGTTTAACGCAACTATGGAGGAGGCCTTTACAAGCCCTAGCCGCAGTCCTAAAGCAGCCTAACGCTGTTCTAAATCTGCCCTAACCTGGCTACTCTAAAGCCTATTCATTATGCCCTAAACGCTGGTCTATCCTGCCCTAGCCGCAGGTCCATGATGCCATAGCCGCAGGCCACTTCAAATGACTGAATTGTTGGATGGAGGGCCTAGGATTTAGGGCCGAGAGGGCAGGCTGCAAGGCCGAGTAGATGAGGAACTAAATGCTGGAAATTAAGTGACTGTTTGGGCATGTTGAAGAGACTGAAAGTTACAACAAGCTAGGCCGCACGCCATAGCAAGCTATTGGAATTAATTTAGGGCTGCATTGAGATGGACAGACCCTCAAGAAGTCAACGTGGTATGAAGGAGCCTCTCCTAGGCATGGTCGCAGCACCAGAGGGCTAGTCATGCTTAACAGTGGGACAACAAGCACGGTGTTGCAAATTGGGACAACAAGCATGGTGCTGCAAAATTGGGACAACAACATGGTACAACAATGCAAATTGACACAACGATAGGTGCTGCATGGTGACGGAGTCACCGGGGAGAATCAGTTGAAGCAACATGTCTTCAACTGAGTTCAGTTACCTCATGTATCATCTACTTAGAGATGATCTATGCTCTTATTTAGATAAGTCAAAGTGTTGATTTTTGTTGTATATGTACTATCTCTCTCTCTCTCTCAGCTGAACTATTGAAGAACATATAAGAAGAATTGATCAAGGGTTTCTCCACATTGGGGTTTGTCCTTGGCTAGCGCCACATCTTGTGTCCTCTTGTCTTGGCTTGTCTTCTGCAATTTATGTTTATGTTCTATCTGAAGTTTACTTTAATGCTAATGTGATTGCTAATCTGGAAAAGATATTGAGCTAACTATGAAAATTGAAATAAATTGCTCTAAGCATAGAACATACCTAAAATTAACAGAGACCTCAAGGCCAGCTTAGGCAAGCTACCTAGTGTCACCTCAGCAACCTTTTCTTTCTCACTTTAGTCTAGGTAAATTGAAATCCTAACGTTGGCGAGCTTCCCTATGGGTTACTAAGCTCAATTCATTTAGTTTGAAGTGGGAGCAAAAGAGAGCTTAGCAAGATGAAACAAAAAGGTAAAGAGTGGCATTTTAAGATTTGTTTTGGGTGGTGGATGAAAGGGAATACCAATGCCTATATTTGCTTGGGCTATGGGTTCGTGCATGCAACTTTAGAGGGCAGTTCTAATAAATATTAGGGAATGGTAGGCAGCTAAGGGTACATGCACAACCAAAGTCCCATTTAGGTTGCTAGATCTACAAGTTAATGGTGGAGTGGGTGTTTGTGAGATCCACTACTGAAGGCAAAATTTAGGGGTTGCTCCTGTACAAGGATTGTTTAGAAATGCACTTAATCAAGTGATATAGAATGGATAATGTTCTCTTTTTAATACAAGCAACACAAAAGGAAACATGCAAGTGGGGAAGAGACGAATTGCTTCAAGCCTTTCCTATGTAGCAGTAATGCTCCTCTATGTTCATTTAAGAAAGATGATGTAAAGCTTAAATGCTCATTTTGTTAATGTTATGGTATATTCTATGTACAAAGAGAGATTGATATTTTTTAATGTATGTAATCATAGTAGCATAAATCAACTGTATTGGTAGTGGCTGTACAAAAATTCATCACTTTTATGGAATTACTGTATTTTCTGTATGGTACATCTATGATATGGTTCTCAAATGCAAGTTCCCTCCTGGGTATGTAGAGATTCCAAATTGTGAAAAATCGGTTACCCAATTCCTACTGCAACAAACTGATGATATTTCTCCTACTTGTTAAATTAATTGAACAAGTTACTTGCAGTTTTCTACGACGAACATCAAAATACATACACTGCAGCCTACACAAAGTAAAATATTGTGGAAGCAAAATACTGCACTGGAGAGAAATAAACACACACATCAACACCGTTGTTTTTGGACCAATGTCCCCGTAAAAACCCAACTTGGGAAAACCAGTGCAACAGTTGATGGTTTTATTATTATGCAATAGTAATCTGAGTACAAATCATTAGATGCTCAAAATGGCAATCTGATACAGATAAATGCTGACAAAGAGTTAGTGAGAAAAGTCTCACACTGATTCGGGAGATCAGACTCTGATCAGGGGCTTGCTGACTGGCCCCACGCCGCCTCTGCGCAACCTTTGCGTCAATCCTATGCAGATCTGCGTCACACTGGCTGGGCTCTTCTGCTGACCTCTTGCTGTCTGGAAATTCGACCTCCTGGCCTTTCGGTCTCACACACTGCCTTCTGGCACTGAATCTCATCCCTCCTAGCTGGAATTCAAACTCCCTCTAAAGCTCTGCGCTGCCTTTTGCGTGGTACTGTGTTGCCTCACTGAACTGCTCACTGCCTTCTCTACCTTGCACTCCTCGTATTTAGAAAACTTCCTCCAGTCTACTATCCCTGCCCCTCTCTCACTGATTCGAATTTACTGAATCACTTTCGGCAACTCACAGTTGCTACTCAGGAAATCAATTCTCTAGTAAAATCGAACTACTCAAGTGTCTTTTTCCAACTACATCGAACTCCTTATAATCTCTCGTTGGAGCTCCAACAGTTAGGATTAAAACATAATCGATGGCTAAGATTAACTTGGAGTTGATCCTTGTCTTCTTCTAGAAGATTCACACCTGATTTAATTAATACCTTTTAATTAACCAAATTTCCTAAGTTTAGACTTAGGGAACCATTTAATCATATCTAGGTGGAATTTCTAGAAATGATTTCTGGGTTTTGGAGAATGCATGTGTCTTAGGCTCTTTGCAAAGTTTCAAGGCTAGAGCACATCCGATGCTACAAAAATCAACACTCCCTCTTAGCGAGGGATGTGCTCTAGTGCTGCAACCCGCTAGAGCATCACTCTAACTTTGCAACAACTCCTGCTGCGTTGCGGATTCCTGGCTCTATTGCTCACCAACTATTGCGCAACTCTGATATGAGCTGCATCTGTGCTACTGCTATGAAATATCCCTCCCATTAATAATAAATAATAAATAATAATAGAATAATAAATAATAAATAATAAAAAAATAATAAATACTAAAAATAAATAATAATAATATAAATAATAAATAACAATAAATAAATCACTTAATAAATAATAAAAAATAAAAATCATAAATGTTAAATAATAAATGATATTAAAAATATATACAAGAAATAAATAAAAAATAATAAAAATAAAAAATAGTAATAACCATACTATAAGCTCTAATAAGAATAAATAGAAATAAAACAAGAAAACTATCAAAAAGAAGAAAATAAAACAAGAAAGCTAAAAATCAAAAGAAAAGTAAAGAAATAAAACAAGAAAGCTAAAATCAAAGGAAAGTTGCATGTAGACACATGGAGTGTGTACATGTGGTTTCCCATCCAATGTTTGTTCTATTTATTAGATGGTGAGGAGGATGGGAGGCATTCCATCATTCTGAGATTCTATCTTTATTCTCTTGGGAGAATGGTGTTCTAAGACTTAGGAGTCACTGGCAGTAGTACGTTGATTGAGGGCTCAGGGGTGGCTAGTTGTAGCAAATCCTTGCGCAATTGAGCCTACGGTTGGGTGGAGAGTCGTCCCCAAAACCTTGTTGCGGTAAGCCTACTTCTACCATAGGTAAGCACTATTTATAGTTTGAATTTAGTTAATTAATGACATGTTTATTTGGCTAGGTAAGTGCCACTCTGATTTAAATTTAATGTTAATAAGTTAATTAGATATTTATTTGGGTTATTACATGCTGACCCTACTGAACTAAGGTCAACTACTGCATTTGCACTGCAACCCTCTCTTCATCTGCTATTGCTGCAACTGCAACATCTGCAACGGAAAAATATCCAAAACACTGAACTAAATGTGTTCAGTATGATGCATCTGTCGTCCGAGTTCTGGCTGCTGCTAGACTTTGCATTGTCATTGAAGCCTCTGTGCTACTATTGACTCTGCTTTGTCGCAATTGCACTGCTGCCAACCTTGCTGTGCGCTGCTCAGTATCTGGCCACTACTAGCCACTGCATCTGTCACTCTGACACCTGACTGCATCACCTGACACTGGTCCATCTTGTTACCGCTGACTATGGGCTCTCGTAGCAAGGTCTTGATCCAAGAGGTGGACTTCTCAAGGATTATGCCCATCTTGTAGCTCTCTGAGGCTACAACTCTAGATCACCCCACCTCACCGTAGAGGCATCTCAACAATCATGGCAAACTCTTCCTCTAGCCTGGAGGAAACCCTGTCAATATGAGCAGATGCAGTTTGCTAATCCTGTTTCTCCTCCTTGTCCCTCTTTTTGAGAGGACACTGAGTGTTGTAGTGGCCCATATCATCACACCTGAAGCAGTTAATCTTTGAAACGTCCTTTTTCCCCCTGCGCTACTCCTCCTGCCCTTTGATGCAAGGGCCATGTCCTCCTCCTCCTTCATGACCTTCCTCCCACTGCTGCTACTGCCATTGATTGTGGCCTTCACCAGATCACGCCTCATCTCCTCTTGTTGCAAATCAGCCCATTCACGTTCCCAATCTGGTAGGTGTTCTTTGCCTAGGATGCTTTGGACAAACACTTGCCAATCTTCAGAAACGCTATTCAACGCTAATTGAACAGACTCTGTAGGATGGGGTTCTGACCCTACTAAAGCCAGCTTATCTCGGACTTCTTGAAGCCTCTTAAGGAAGGTGTCTATTCACTCCCCTTTCTGCCCTTCACCAGTTCATGCCTCATCTCCTTAGCCCATACACATTCCTAATCTAGCAGGCGTTCTCTGCTTAGGATGCTTTGGACAAACACTTGCCCTTCAAAAACACTATTCAACGCTATTTAAACAAACTATGTAGGATGGGGTCTTGACCCTACTAAAGCTAGCTTGTCTCGGACTTCTTTAAGCCTCTTAAGGAAGGTGTCTATTCACTCCCCTCTCTACCCTTCACCAGATCACACCTCATCTCCTCTTGCTGCAAATAACCCATACATATTCCCAATTTGGCAGGTGTTCTCTGCCCAGGATGCTTTGGACAAACACTTGCCAATCTTCAGAAACACTATTCAACGCTAATTGAACAAACTCTGTAGGATGGGGTCCTGACCCTATTGAAGCCAACTTATCTTGGACTTCTTGAAGCCTCTTAAGGAAGGTGTCTATTTGCTCCCCTTTTTGCATCCTCATGCATCTCAACTTCTCTTCTAATTACATCTTCCGTTGCTCGGAGGATCCTTCGTATAGCGTGGCTAAGGCTTTCCACATCTGTCTGGCAGTATCCTTGCTGACTATATGGGATACTACATGATCTCGAACCCCGTCGAGAATGATCCTCTTAGTATTCGCCATCTCAACCGTGTACTTCTTGAGTGGATTTGCATCGGCGGACACAACTACCACACTATTGACATACATCTTGAGATCATGCTCATCTAGAAGGTAGGAAATCTTGGCCTTCTAGGTCACATAGTTGGAGGCTTTGGCCCACTGATCTTGGTCTCTCAATCTTGCTGATGCTATCTCTCTAGAAAAAGTCGAACTGCTCCCTCTTCTTCTCTGCGCAGCTACTGCCCTACTATTTACACTCCCTTTTGGAGTGAGAAATCTCGCACACAACCACTGCGGCCCTGCTAGAAAAATTCAGACTTCTTGGCTAGAAGTCCTCTGAGGAAGAAATTCCCTCAGTATGTGTTATTCTCTCCTTCTGATGCTATTCTGCAAGCAATTGTTGCAAAATATCTGCATCCCAGCTGAAGATTTGCTCTGCAAGGAAACAATGCTACTCCCTCTTGCCTCTGAAAAGCTTCGATCCGGGGAATCAAATTTCTCTGTCGACTCACTCAGAGAAATTGATCTCACTCAAAACTTCAACCTCTTTGGCCCAAGGACCGCGCTGCCTTTTGGGGTTTCGAATTGCTGCCTCTGTAGTAAATTCGAATTCCCTCTTCCTTTTTGCTCTGAGCTCTCCTGTTCACTATTTGTGCTCCGATACCATGTGAAAATCAGTTACCCGATTCCTACTGCAACAAACTGATGATATTTCTCCTACTTGTTAAATTAATTGAACAAGTTACTTGCAGTTTTCTACGAAAAAATCGAAATACATACACTGGAACCTACACAAAATAAAATACTGCATTGGAGAGAAATAAACACATAACACACACATCAACGCTGTTGTTTTTGGACCAATGTCCCCGGAAAAACCCAACTTGGGAAAACTGGTGCAACAACTGGGGGTTTTATTATTATGTAGTAGTAATCTGAGTACAAATCATTAGATGCCCAAACTGGCAATCCGATACAGAGAAATGCTGGCAAAGATTTGGTGAGAAAAGTCTCACATTGATCTAGGAGATCCGACTATGATCAGGGGCTTGTTGACTGGCCCCACGCTGCCTCTGTGCAACCTTTGCGTCAATCCTACACAGATCTGTGTCACACAGGCTGAGCTCTGTGTCAATCCCTCTGCTGATCTCTTGCTGTTTGGAAATTCGACCTCCTGGCCCTTCGGTCTCACACCCCTGCTGTTGGCACTGAATCTCGTCCCTTCCAGCGGGAATTCAAACTCCCTTTGAAACTTTGCATTGACTCTACGTGGCACTGCACTATCTCACTGAATTGCTTTATGCCTTCTCTGCCTTTCACTCCCCAGATATGGAAAACTTCCTTAAGTCTACTATCCCTGCCCCTCTCTCACTGCTTCGAATTTACTAAATCACTCGCCAACTCACAATTGCTATTGAGGAAACTGATTCTCTACTAAAAGCGAACTGCTCAAGTGTCTTTCTCCAACTACATCGAACTTCTTATAATCTCTCGTTGGAGCTCCAACGACCAAGATTAAAACATAATCGATGGCTAAGATTAACTTGGATTTGATCCTCGTCTTCTTCTAGAGGAAGAAGATTCACGCCTGATTTAATTAATACCCTTTAATCAACCAGATTTTCTAAGTTTACATTTAGGGAACCATTTAAAAAAGTTAATTATTTTAATGAAATCATCTCTTGGTGGAATTTCCAGAAACGGTTTCTAGGTTTTGGAGAATGCATGTGTCTTAGCCTCTCTTCAAAGTTTCAAGGCTGGAGCACATCCGATGCTACAAAAATTAACACAAATACGTATGGATCCTCACTCTGCTTTTGCAATGTTTAAAAAAATTTGTTGGGTTTTATTCCACACCAAGATCTAGGTATCCGCTTCAGTGACATTCAGTGCATATCAACTTTGGGTATCTGCTTTGTCATTGTGGGCATCAACTTTAGTGCATATGCCAATATGCACTGAGCAACCACTATGGCTTCTCAAGTATGAAATCTTGCATTGTAGTGACCAAAGCTTTGGTTGTTTGCATGAAATCTCATGGTATTAATGCCCTTTTTTGCTTTGGCCTTTGCAGCTTGGACAAATACTATAGTTGCATTAATATTTCAATAAGTATTAATAACTAGTATAAAAGTTTCTTTTATGATTGTTTTTCACTTTTTAGTTGTTAAAATGATAGTGAAAAATAATAAAATTATTAATAAAATTTAAATAATGTCATCTATATATATATATATATAAATTGGTTGGGGGAATCCTTAAATAGTCAGAATCTCACCTGCTTTACACGAGGTTGAAACTCCCAGGCTACCAATATAACTCCAATTTTCGCACGCACGCACGCACACAATTTTTGCACGCAAGCACACAATAGGGTTAACCAAGGGATTTGAACCAAGGTGTTAAGCATTAACACTGTTAGTCCTAACCACTCGGGCTATCCCTTGATGTGCTAAATAATTAGTAATATCAATGTTTAATAATAAATAATCAATTATAATAATAAAGAAATTGTGTTTATGAGATGTATACTCACATATTTAGGTCATATTGCACTATTTCAAATATGTATTTTTCTCACACTGTATTTATATCCATATCCATATTTGAATTCGGTAACATTGTAATAATGAGATCCACCAAAGTAATGTTATCGTGATAATACTCAATAAAATGCTGTTAATTGTCCTCATGTAAAATTAAGTCTTGTTAGGATTAAGAGGGACACATTAACTGTAGGCTAGTTATAGATGGTGTATAGGAAAAGCCATATTATTCAATGGCTCAATAAATAAAATATACTCTCTTTTTGTCTCTCTCTTATGATATGCTTGTGTATCTATAATCTACCAACAGTGGTATCAAAAGCCATAACAAACTTATAGCTCTGTTCAAGAAGATTCAGGAGGGAGTTATTTGTTGAAAACATTTTCTGAAGTTATTGTAAAAGGCTATTTTAATAAATGGGGCAACGACTGTGTGAGCCCATTGAAGAGATACCTATACTTGACAGAAGTGGACATGAAAAGTAAAGTGGGGGATAAGTAGAACTGAGAACCATGCAATGGAAGCAACCCGAATGATGCTGAGGAAAATGTGCAGAGAGCAGACTAGAGCTCAAAAAAAGAATAGGACATACACACCAACAAACGTAGACACATGCAAACACAACCCGACAAATGCAGATTCTCTGGAAACAGATGCATACACCCAACAAACACAGAAGAATGCATCTCAGATTCTCAATGTAGATCCAGGTCCTTGACCAGTGTTGCGGGTGAGCCCCCCCCCCCAGATCCCGCTCCCAATCCACGCTCCAGGCAGGAGCGACTCGGGAGCGCGCTGCCTAAAAAATTTTTGCTCCCTGCCTTTTCGGGAGCGTTTTGCCTTTTTTGCAATTTTTGTTTGTTTGTTTGTTTGTTTTGTAGTAATGTTCGAAATGCAATTTTTTTTGAAAGAAACAAATAATTTTTGAGTGGGGCAGCTTAATGATCAAGTCTATGTCCCTAGTAGTGATATGCTATTCATGGTAATGTTAAATTCTTAAAGTAAAAGGATGAAAGTGAAGATTAAGGAGAATGTCATTTAAATTTTTAACATTACCATGAAAAGACTCAGGATGTTTGAGAGTGGTTCCGGCCTCATTGGATTTCATATGGAGAAAGTAGAATTTTAGATTTCATTCAAAATCCAACAGACTTATCAGTTTTCAGGATTTTAGGATTGGGGGATTGCAATGTTTCCATTGAATTTTGTCATGTATTAGGGTATGGAACTCGTA